>JAYJMB010000312.1:2921-17003 GCA_036873735.1 Pouteria campechiana
CTCTCTCTCTCTCTCTCTCTCTCTCTCTCAAGAAGGCCAACTGTAAAGATTCCTCCAACGTAACTCCCATCAGGAGCAGTGAATTAGCAGTCATTTTTGTAATAATTCCATTAATTGTAGGCCAGGTTGGGGTCATTGTCTACTAGGAAAGTCAATCCTTGTTTTGTGGGCTGTCTGTCTCGTTGCATCACTTATCTTTGTTGTCTAGTTGGAATTTGTTTCGTGGTTCATGGCTTCATATTTCCGTCTTAGCTCTTTTCTGTATAGAAATAAATAAATATATATATATATATATACACTTTAAAGAATTAAAAGAATGGAATATTTAGTTAAGTGTCAAAACGAAATGAATTTGAATCCAGATTTGGCCTAGGGTTACACGGAATCCACGCCCAATTTTGAGGAAGGCCACCCAATTATGGCTGCCAGCTGTAGCAATGGAAAGGGGAAGGATGTCATACTAGATAGCTAGTAACAGTGAAAGGCCTATCTATTCAATGTCAGACGAGTCGAAATATCGTCAGATTTTTATGAGCTGAACATTGATAAATAGTATTAATAAATACTATGTATTAAAACATTAACCCCATCCTGTTTGTAAACTGGGTCGGGTCAACCTAACACTTGCCCAAACTTTAAAATTTGAGTTAGCTTGGGGTCAACAATTTAGATTTATCTCTTATACATATATATATATTTGATTTATTTAAAATATTAATTAATTATACTTAATCTACTTATAAAGATAAATTTTGATATATTAATTTTAAAAATAAATATGTGAATATTATTGCATTACAGGAAAACTTAAGGTGATATAGCTTTCAAAAAAAGAAGTGAAAATAGTGTTGGATTTTGAAATTATATTTCTATTTAAAATAATTAGACGTGAGTTTGTAATTTTATTTAAAAAAATAGATAACAAATCTAAGATTAAATATATATATTTTTTTATTAAGTTATTAAAACAGGTTGAGTCAGGTAACAACCATGTTAGTATAATCTTAACCTTATTTTCAAATTAGGTTGGGTCTTTTAACTCCGACTTGATTATACAGGTCAAAAACTCTATTTAAAATTTATGTCTGGATTATTTGGATTCGAATCAACTTAACTGTACCCCTAATGGCATGTGAACAAGTCATTTAGTGGTGAGCGGGTTGCAACTCCCATAAGTTTAGATTGGGTTGGAATCAATCTTATCTCTAATAATATTTTTAAAACTTTCACCTAATCCTAACCCAACCTTAGTTCTAAAATTTTGATTCTCACATGTGGGCTGAAATTCGTGTTAGAGTTTAGTTGAATTTAAGTTACTTAAAAATTTGACTTTAATTTTTTATAAATTAATAAATTATTTTAAATAAAATATAAAAATATAATAAATTAAATAAACGAAGAAGTGAAAAGAAATTATGCATTTCCATTGATACTTCTTTTTAGTTAAAGGCGTGCTCGTTGTCAATTACCTTTCAATGAATTAGTCAGTTTAATTTTCTCGTGGAGGTTAAGCATATTTTACCATTGAAACCAGCTGAACCAAGTCGAGTTTTGATTTGAGCTTCATCTAAGCGCAACTCAATTTTAGTGGAATTGGTGAAACATGCTTGCTAAACTTAACCTATCCGAAGTGAAAATTCAAACTTAGAATTAGTCTATTAAATTTAGTTTGACCTTAAGTTCTTACTGTGGCCTGCCAAAATTAGCTAACTTATGTATTTAATATACTCTTGTGGTATATTAAATGATGTTAAGAAACATTTACATACCTTTTAAATTTGGTTTGGGTTCAACTCAGCGCTGTTTTAAAATCAGGTTGGGTTCAATTCTAATTTAAGAAACTAATCCATAACCCTAAAATTTGCAGGTTCGGATGGGTTTGATTTCTCATCTCATCAAAATTTTATGTTTATGACATCTTGATCTTCTTCGTTGACCGATGTGGCCTTCCACAGTTAGGAAGCTACAGATCTAAACTCCCTAAAACACTATTGATCATGAATTTTGTGTGAAGGCATGAAAAATCCAAACCGTAAAAGAGAGAGAATACAAATCAAAATAGCAAGAGATGATATATTAAATGAAAAGCATAGCAAAAAACGAAGAGTATGAAAAATGTTTGTCGTGGGCAGGATATGAATTCTCCATAAAAAACCCACTGCAACAACGCTAACTTTGAAAAAGAACATCAATCCATAGCAAATCTGATGGTGACCGCCACTGCATTGAAAAAGAACGAAAATTCAGACCCTTCATAACAAAAGACAAATTTTAAAATAAATAAAGAAAAGAGAGAAAGAAGAAATTTTTCAGATAAAACTATTACATAAAAAATGAGCAAAAATATAAAAAAAGAAAGAAAATTCTATGAAGAAAATGGAAAACAAAGTTTTCTGAGACCTAGATAAAAAAAAACTAAAAATAAAGAAAAGGGAAATCCAGCAGCATAAAGAAAAATCAAATAAAAATTAGAAAAAGAAAAATAGAATAAATAAAATAGAATGAAGAAATGAAAAATTGTACAATTAAATAAAATTTAATTCTAAAAATAAAAAATAAAATAAAAATATTAAAAATAAATAACAAATGAAGAACTTAGAAACAAAATTTGTTAAATATTAAATAAATAAAAATTATAAACAAACTGGGTAAATAATAAATATAATGAATAAATAATATTAAATAATGAAAATGAAAAAACAAAATTCGTAATATAATTAATGAAGGAAAATTCTGAATACAGAAAAAAAATTATGTTGAGAGTGGGATTTGAACCCACGCCCTTTCGGACCAGAACCTTAATCTGGCGCCTTAGACCAACTCGGCCATCTCAACGTATGGTATCTCTTAGTACCATCTAATATTCTATTATTTAATATTATAACGCATGAAAACATGCATGATTAACGTACGCTTCGCCCGTGCACACACAAATAGCAAAAGGGCAGTCGCATTTTTGCCAAGCAAAAGCATTTTGAGATCTTGTGATCTGTCCCAACAACATTTAACCTCGAAGAAATAGTGGAGAAGGTATGTATAGCAGATGCAAGTAAGAAACTTCCCTAAATTCCGGGATAAATCCATGGATTACTCATGTTCCGTAAATTTTTTGTAATAGTTCAACTAAAATCTAAACGACATTAACCTCCGACTGAGAGAGAGTGAAAATCTTTATGGCATTGGAAATCAAATGGGGGGACCCCATACACGCAAATGAAAGATAGGGAGCTCTACCATCATAGTTGCTACAAGCACCAAAATACTTGCCCTTTTCCCAGTATTTCACAAGACAAGAGGAGCAATAGTAATAAAAACTGAAATAAGGTAGTAAAATTGAAAAACAACTAAAACTTGCTTGAAAAATCTAAGTTGTTTTGCCGTCTTCTGCTGCTGCTTCAAATGTCTCTCCACCTACGAGATCTGGCACGTCATCATCCTCCTCTGCCTGAGTGGGGACTGCACCTGCACCGGGTGCCTGCTTCTGGAATTGTTCCGCAAGCTTCCTCAGATTATCCAGGTTGTCAGGCCCTGAGAATTGTACAACAACATCGTTAGTAGATGAACAGAATAAAAAAATCACTGCTTTGCCAGCAGCCAAATCACACAAGATCCAAACATCATGCCTCTCTATCCAGATTCTAGAATGACTCAGATGGCTACTGCCTTTCAACTGAATGCCATGCATTGGCAAAAACTGTAAAGGGACCCAGTCATCTTTTAACATAAATATTACCAAGAAAACAGGACTATGATAGTATGATCAGTTAACCCTCACGAAAAGAACGAGTGATTTTGGAGTGCATTAAGGAATGCAGCCATCAAGAGCAAGGTATGACACAGAGAAACACTACATGCCACCTAACATGTACAAAATATTGTCACAAATGAATAGCTTTATAAGCCAAACATAGAGGGGCAATATGATTCCCAACCAAAACCAACTGAGAAAATAACCCAAAGGCTTGGACATGAGGCAGTTCAAACTTCATATAAAGATTATTGGAAAGATTCTTCAAAAAATATGCTTGCTGAGGAAAACGCAGGCATTATATACCTAATTGATTGATGATCCCAGGAAGCAAATCCTGCAGCTCTGCAAGAGAACACAATCCATGAGTCAGATTTACAGCTTGGATCCCTCAAAATTCAACTGTTGGGCCTGGCTGGCAGACCGGGTGAAATATACCCAAGTTTGGAACAAAACTAAGCTGGTCTGGAGCAAGTTGACAAGTTAGCCTTCTGCATGTGCACTGCTTGAGCATACACAGTAAGCTTTTGGCATATGACTTAGGGCCTGTTTGGCCTGGCGGTGATTTTTAAGCGCTTACAGGAAGCGCGTTTGCACGTAGAGCTTTTGGAAAAGCTCCAAATCCGAGCTTCCGTGTAAAAGCCATATTCCGGCTTTTACGGTTTGAAAAGCGCATTTTCATATTTCAGCCAAACCCTATAGAATCGCGTTTTGGCTGCAAAAAGCGCGTTTACACTCCCAAAACGCCAGGCCAAACAAGCCCTTAGATACCCAACTTGGTTATTGAGCTTTTCAGCCCAAATCCAGCCTATAAGCAGGATGGGGACCTACCATACCCAGCTGGAAGCTTGAAACCATTCTCCAGGAGATGAGGATAATTAAACAAATGTTAATATGAAAATGCAAAAAATCAGTGTCGCATTTGCGAATGGAGTGAGAAAGCATACTTTTCGTCTGTGGAGAACCACTAACTACCCAAGTGTTGGCAGCAATTGACGCTTGCACTGAACAAGAATTAAAAAAATATATCAGCAATTATAAGGCAAGTTGCAAAAAATGCAGGAAAAAAAATATCAAATGCAAAAAAGGGGGGCCTTGTGGATGCTGTTGTGTCTAAGCACCCGAAAGCTTGGTTTTCACGTTGCAAAACCTCCTCTCCCACAAAGAAAAGGAAGTTTTGAAACTTTCATTTTGATTTCGTGGGAAAAAAAATGCATTTGTAAGATCAAATCCACCCTTTTTGAGTTCAGGCATCAGAAACTATAGAGGTGAATGCGGTGAGATTTCTCTACCTTTTTTTAGTTTTTTACATTCAAAATTGGTTGTTTATGTGTTGTAATATATGTTCTCACTGATTAACACAGACTTAAACAACAATCTATAGCACACTTAGGGATTTTTCGAATATTTGGAAAGAGCAAAAAATTTAGGGATTTTCCCCTAATCATTAGATTGAGCCCAAATTTGTTATTGCATGTATTTGATAATGGTTTTAGGATGACAGATCTGTCAAAAAATATTATTTTTCAACACGTTTCCCCAGATTTCCCTCTTTTCATTTTTTCTAAAGGAATTTTTTGGGAAAAAAGCCAAAATCAATATCTCCACCCAAATGTAACACTTTGAGGCTTTAAAACATGACAACATGAACATAACTACATGTTTTGAGCATTGTTTTTCATTCAAACAATTTTTTATTTTTAATTAATCCAAATTTTTTCATTAATTTTTATTAAATTAAATTAATAATTTGGAGAATTATTTTTTTTAATCTCATCTACATCATCTCTTTACTAAAATATATGCGAAGCAAACAGATCTAATTTCAATATTTAGCTATTTTTTAAATTACGATTTTATATGTAATAAATTTTAAAATTTATTAAAAAGTAATTAAGTACTTAAAAAATTCTAATAACCTTTAACAGAATAACACCACTTGGTATTAAGATGTGAGACTATGTTTGGTTTAAATTTTTACAATATTAATCATGTATTGCTTCTTTTTTATTTGATACAGGAGATATAATGCTTTATATCATATTCTTTTCTTGTTATGATTTACTCTCTTTCTATCTGTGTATATGGATCTCTCGTATGTGTTTCCATTATTCATTCAATGGTGGTTTTTTTAGTTTAATTTTTTGTTAAAATTGTGTATTTCTATTTATCATAATTTATTACAAAATTTCATGGAAAATCTTTCATTTTTTTTTTCAGATAAAATTTCTGAAAAACCGATAATATCTCCGATAAAAATGACAACATCTCTTTTCCAGGCTACCAATAAAAAGGTATTTACTGATAATAGGAACATTGATACAAATGCACTCTTAATATTTATTAACAACCCCAAATACCCCTGCGATGTGAAAGTTTTTTCCAAAAAAGAAAAATATCACTATTCCAGTCATACATGAAAATTTGGCGTTGAAGGGTCCTGTAAAGGTCCAACCCATCCATTAGAGATTCTAACAACAAAATTAATACTACATAGATAAAATCAATGTGACTAGCATAAATAACCTCATGAAATTTGAGAATACAATTTTCAACCATTGATATGATAATAAAAAAGGTAAGTTTACATTTTTTTATCATCATGTTAACTCGATGTGAAATAAAATTATAAATGGATATAAATAATACATAGTAGATAATTATATAGTGGACTGTATTTTTTAATTATAATTTTAATATTTTTCTTTATTTGCCCTAATTAGCATGTTATGGAAATGACACTTTTAATAAACAAATTTAAAATAATAACGAAATCAAATAAATAGCCAAAAATTAGTTTATGAGCCTTATAAAACAAATAAATATTATTTTCTATGCATAAATAGATGGCATTTTTATCACTTGAAAAAAAAAATTAATGATTTGAGGGGGCTTATTAGAGACTTTCTGTAAACATTTACAAAAAGCGGAACTATAAGACGGTATCTGAGATTATCCACTAATTAAGGAGGTGCATTCGATAACTTTCCAAACATATATTGATATGTCCTCAGCAGGCCATGTAGCTCACCTTTTGGGTTCTGAAACTGGATGACAACATCATCCTTGAAGATGTTGACTTCCTCAATAGCCGGGATTGCATTCACTCCTATTCTCTTCAGGGTGCTCTGAAGCCTTTTGTCATCTGTTGTTGTGGTCTTGTGAACAGCCTTCTTCTTTCTGGTTATCACAGCAGCAGAGTAAACAAATCAGGGTTACAAACAGACAAGTTCTTCCAGCATAAATTTACACTATTGGTGAAATAAAGTGGATTCAAAGAAAGTACAAAGAGATCTTCTGCATAACAAAACGGATTGAGTTTTAAGAACAAAAATTTAAAAGCTAAGATATCTTCGTGTTCCCTAAATCTCAATTCTTTAAGTGAGTTGCTGTAATGCCTCAATAATTAGGATCAACATTCCTCACAATGGAGGAGAGATGTCATTATGTTTAGTTTAGTAATACATAAAAAAAGAAATCTCATTTGGAAAACCAGGTACTTCCTCTGACTGGGTGGAAGATCATTGACAACATTAACAACGACAAGAACATATACTTTCAAGTAGTGGAATAAACAACTTCTCACAGCACGCAATGCAAGTTCCTCAAACAAACACAAGAAACATTGTCATCACCATTCATTCTGGTGTGAATGAAATGGAAATAACAAAATCTTTTATGTTTAAGATTTTTATGTCATCACCATTCATAATTACTCTCAAGTAGTGTAATAAGCAACTGCTCATAGCATGCAATGCAAGTTCCCTCAAAACGCCTCATCAATGTCCATTACAGAATAAAATAAACAAACACAGAAAGCTTACTGATCACGATTCATTCTAATATGAATGAAATGGAATTAACAAAAAACTTTTATCTCTAAGATTTTTCAAGATACTTAGTCTTTTGACACTGCTTGTAGAGATGTAGAAAAGCTAACAGCATATGGTCTGAAATTTGCAGGTTGCAAGAAAACAAACACTTTCACTTAAAAATCCAGATGATGGATGATTAAGCACCTTCTCATGCTCCCCTTTCCACCAGTGCGTACAGCACCAGCCATTTTCATCAGCTTCTCCCGATTCATCTGCAAAAGAAGATAAACTTGTCAGGGTGAAGGAACCCATTATATTTGGTAGAAATTCAAACCACAAAATATGCTATCAGTGCACTACATAAACAAAAAGGAAAAATGGATGAACATATACAACAAGTACCACATGACAAAAAGCTAAGGTTTGACACAACTGTTATCTTGGTAAACCTGCTTGCTCCCAGACAACAGCTTACACACAAAGTTAGCACTTAAAAAAGTTGCCACCACATAATGGTTGTATTAAATAATGTTACTTTACGATGATCCCTTTTGGAAGATTATTAACAGGCAGAGTGTGAGGGGAAAAAAAAGAATGTCTTTGCTTGACAAAGAATGGTTTAGCAAAACAGAGGATAAAGCTCCCAAACCAGCTGTAAGAAGATACCTTGAAGTTACCATTCCATCACACTCACACATCGACATGCAGCATCATGAGATCAATCCTCAGTGTCAGCTTGTAATATTTTCAACATAGGGCCTTACACGACAAATACAATCATGTACAAATTAAAAGATTCAGAGGACGAACCCCTACAAAGAGAAGGGATCTGCCATGATGCAGATGAATTTTTGAAATCTTCATCATCAAAAATTAGCCCAGCCCTATACCTAATGCTCATGAAAGATGCCATTTGTAGATTTATACTTTAAAAATCCAATTTCCAATTGCTCAATATGCCAAAACAGGCAACCTCCCACCAGTTACCTCATCCTATAATCTTTTCCATGCGTACCAACACCACTTCTCAAAAATTTTTTGAGTCCACAAGTCAGCCAATGTGCAACAGTCAGCTCAATAATCAAGAAGCAAAGAAATAAAGACTACTTTCCTAGGTATTCAGGACCAATTCATTGAAGAAAGAGTCTCCCATTTTGATGAACTTATGGTCATAGCTGATTAAATTGAAGATAGCCTATGGGCTACCAGCACCTGCAAGCTCTACTTCAATTTAGTCATTTCTCACATTTCATTTCAATCCAACCAAGCATCCAAACACACTTTCATTTGAAAACCTTCTAAGTCATTTTGACAAACAACATCAAAAACTCAAATAAGCATCCATCATTTAAATCACACAGTACACGATGGAGCTAAAAATGCAACATACTGGCAAAACATCCTCACATGAACTAAATAAGTTTTGCTTGGAGAAGAAAATCCTTATCCAAATAAAACTCCATAAAATTTGATGGCCCAACTGATGGACGGCCAAGGTCCATAATATGATGGCCCACCTTACCAATGGTGGAATCATAGAACATCAAATGCTTAATGCCTAATCTAAACACCAAATTCACAAATCATATTTCTGGATGGACTGCACAATGCGATGGGTCTGAATATCCAGACATTCAAATCCACACACAGCCACTCACTGGCAAAGTACATTGATATACAGAAAAGACTACGAAACTAACTCTCTGTGCTCCAGCTATATCACCTGCCCAATTCCCATTTTCCTTTAAACTGTCAGACTATTCGCCAAGGGCACGTGGGACCCACTTGCTTGACATTTAGAAAATCTTATTTGCACAGGAATGTCAACAAGCCGTGCCAGCGAGCATTTGGAAATGCTTTCCTCAAATAACATACGCCGCAATCTGTCGAATAGGCCAGACCATCTCAATGAAAGAGAGAAATGCAGAAAATAGAAGCCCCAACCTAATGTCAACGCCCCATTTCTATCCAAACCCTAGTAGCCAACAAAATCATGAAATACAACTTCTAGAGACAAACTCTAACGCCTTCCAAAACCCCAATGGTGAGATACTAAAGATGGGAAGAGAAACCCCATATCCGATGAATGAAAAGTTCGAAAAGCTCGGAGACAAAGGCATGGAATGATGCTCAGAAACGGAAAGAAAACGGAGGCAATAGAGCCGTGAAATAGAAAATTTGGAGAAAATGAGGGAGATTTGTGGAAATGAAATACCTTTGGGGTAGGGTTCCTGGGTTGTAATAAGATAGAAGACGGCCGCAACAAGCAGAGAGCTCGCCCAGGGAGGGAGGTGTTGGGTCAGGGCAAGCAGACCCTTATATAGTCCGTGAGTCGGAATTCCGAAAATATCCGCTCTAGCTTCTTCATATTGCGTTTGTGCCACTACAATTGCCAGCCATGGAGCACTGCAGCAAGGGCTGGGCTGTTCTGGGCTTTCAAAACAATGTCCCGGCTTGCAATGGGAAATACTTTTACTGATTTTGTTATAGCATGAGACAGCGAGGGTTTAAAAAAATAAAATAAAATCGTTGGTAATGGTAAGTTTCCATTTTGGTGCCGGTGTGCTTTGCAGCCAAAATTTTTAATTAATAGATGATTTTATTGTTCAAAATTAAAATGCAATCGTAATGGAACCAATTAATGAACTTTTGAATGCGTGTCTCATATGATATAAAATGCAATCAGTATTCATATGATATAACGGTCTTCATTTGCTGCTCAAATGGACTGTTGAAATATACATGAGTTTTTATGGGTATTCATGAGGGTGTTTGGATTAATGGAAATGGGAGGGAAAATTGGTGAAAAATGTGCAATTTGGAAAACGTGAGTAAAAGTGGAAAAATGAGGCTAGCAATAAAACAAATAAAGATAAAAATTGATAACATGAAAAGCTAGAGTTGGTAATATTGTGATGAACTCAATCCAATACGTCAGGATGCAACCGGGTTAAGTTGGAATCAACTTTAACCCTAACCTATTTTCTAAAATTTCAACCCTAATCTTAATGCAACTTATTTTCTAAAAATTCAATCTTAACCCAACCCTATTTTAAAAAATTGGGTTGGGTTACAAGTTGATAATTTGAGTTGAAATAAGTTAAGAATGCATTAAAAAAGTATATAAAATTAAATAAAATAACTTTAAAATCTATATAAATTATCCTTAATTAACATAAATAATTATATATAGACACTTTAAAATAAAATTTAAAAATAAATATAAATAAAAAAGTATTTGGTAAGAATGAAGTATCACAACTCTTTTATATCTAAGTAGGTTTAAATATTTTAAAGTCTTTTATTTATTCAAATAAATAAATAAATAAAAAGAAAACACGCTACCTAAAAGAGTAAATAAACCTTAAAAATGCTAAGCAAAAGAAAACTAAAATAAAAAAATCATCATTAAAATTTGAATGGTTATGTGAAGGAGTGAAAGAACGAAGTTGTTTAGGCACTATTTGGCCCCGTTGTTAAATTCAAGTACTTTTTGAAAAAGTACTCTTATAGTGAAACTTTAGTAAAAAGTATTTAAAGTAAAAGTATTTTTCGTATTATATATTTGTTTCGCTATAATATGATGAAAGTACTTTTATTATGCAAATGACAAAAAAAAGATAAACAAATTATGCTTTAACTTCACTGGTTATGTTTAAAAGAATTATAAAAATAATATAATAAGTAGATCAAATATTAAGATTTGAAATAAGTGTTAATAATAAAATATTTTCAATATACATTGTTAACTTAGAATAAACAAATACTTGATATTTTTAATATTAATATACATATATGATAAAATTATATATATACATCTAAGCTGCAATAAAATTTTTACATAGAATTTAAGTTATATACTAAATAAATATATCTCAATGTATGAACAAAATGATTCCTACTATACTTGTTTTAAATAATTTAAATTTATAAATATTACGTTGGATATATATATGATTTATTACTTATTAGTTAAAATAAAATATTCAAATATAAAAAATAATATTATGCACATTCTTCATATTAAAAATTAATTATCATAGTAAAAAGTAAAATTAAAAATAAAAATGAAAAATATTTTTATATTTTTTAAAAATCTTATTAATATAGATAAGTACAAAAAAATTATTGGTTAGAAGGTAATTAAAATTTTGATAGATGATAATATTCATATCATATATGAATATTTGAATATGATTTTATACACTTATAACATTATTTTTTAACAGAGATGAAGAGAGATAACATTATTTTTCACTTCTCCAGGATGTACTATTTTAGTTTTTACTGTACATTGAAGTACTTTAAGATTTTCACCCAAACACTTCAACAATGATGTGAAAGCACTTACAAATATAGAGAAGTACTTTTAAGCCACTAAAACATGCAGCCAAACAAGGCCTTAACCATCAACCTTGATCCAACTCAATTTATAAATTAGGTTGAGCTCAACCCAAGTTTTGATTTACTCAACCTAATGCATGCGCAAAGCTAACTACCAATCTCTAGTGAATGGAGTGCTTGGATAGCATGAAATGGCAGGCAAATGCTATTCAAAGTAAATAATAAATTAAGGTAATGTTTGTCTATCTTTATATCCTTTAAAATCATATTTTTTTCAATGGTATTATCTATATTTTCATTGCAATCTCTATATTTTCTCTTATTTATTATCTATTATCATTTATGTTTTCTTGTCTAGTTCACTCTATGTTTCCCATCGTCCAAACACGCTTGACAAAAGGGCCAGCAAATGAGCCTGTAATGACACACTGGCAAAGACAATCGGCTAAGCCAAACAAGAAATAGAATAAATAGTGGGACGTTGGCCTAATAAAATCCCTGGGCCAACGAAAAGAGCTGCGCATGGTTTGCTTGTGGGTCAAAATTTCTACTGTGCAGCGAACTTTAATCGATACTAGATTATTCATTCGATCAACGGCGAACAAGAACCTCATCTTGAAAAGATGCTTCCTGCCTTTGAATGAGCGGTTTGGATTATTCAACATGGCCCAAGATCAACTAGATAAGCCACTTTGGAGGGATGACCGTTATGTATCTATCGCGATCTTGAAATGCAGATTAGATAAGCCCCACTTGCGGAAAGCTTCTCTCGATGAGTTAAAAATAGAAAGTAGTAATTTGTATAAATAGCTAGAGCTGCGAGTTATTTCATTTACTTTCTCTTGATCTCTCCTTAAGAAGAGACGAGAGAATTACAGCGATGAGGTATTGTGTTTCCTTTCCTTAATTTGCAGTTTCTCCTTTCCTGCTTGCTTGCTTCCCAGAGGATGAGTTTTGTTTTGCATGAAATTTAGAGGTCATAGCATCTCTTTTAGCTGAGTCAAGCTTTCTTAGCATCTCCTTTGTTCTGGCAAAATTAAGGGTTGATAGCATATGTATCTTTCATATATATGTAT
This sequence comes from Pouteria campechiana, assembly GCA_036873735.1. Taxonomy (NCBI): domain Eukaryota; kingdom Viridiplantae; phylum Streptophyta; class Magnoliopsida; order Ericales; family Sapotaceae; genus Pouteria; species Pouteria campechiana. The sequence goes on from JAYJMB010000312.1 coordinate 15,905, forward strand.
CCGGTATGTTTCTTGAAACTAGGTTTTCTAGCTTTTTAGCTTACGATTTAAAGGTTTGGGATTTTTATTTAATATGGCTCTCTTTAATGTTTTCTTCGTAATCTTGAGAGTTCTTAGTATCCAGGGTTTTCTTTGATTACCATTATAAGCGCACGTGGAAGCCATCTGGTTGGTGTTTTTACGTGGGTTGAAGAAACCCTTTACCAAGCATCTAGTTGCCTTTGGACTCGTTGCATTGCATCCATCTTCTATTATCTAATGTGATTGTATCCCCGAGCTGTCTTGAATCATGGTAATTAGATGGTCATGGCAGCCCTAATTATCAAAATAATAATAATTAATAACAACAAAAATAAGAATAAATTAAAAAAAAGAAGAGAAAAGAACCCCAAGACCTTCTCGATCTATGTTTGAACTTCATGTCACCGGAAGGGTGGATTGTTGGGTCATCCAACTAGTGTGACTTAGTTAAGAGATCCTGTTTGAGCACTCGTTAACCACTGGGCAGATAAGAGGTTTGCCGTAATGGGTAGCAGAAACTTACCCAACTAGGTCCTTGTTTTTATTATGAGACGCAAGTATGTATTATTGTTTTCTTTCTTTTGCACTAATAGATGCCATACAAGAAGTCGATTCAACATCACACCCAGCAGGCTTTCTTTCATGTAGTCACATTCTTACTGACCAGTGATTGATTTGATGCGGTGAATTAGGCAATAGTATTGAGCATGGCGAAGAGAAAGTCGAGGACTAAGCTAGTTCCCAAGAAGAGAATGGACAAGCTTGACACTGTTTTCGGCTGTCCTTTCTGCGGCCTTCCTGAAACTGTGTACTGTACAATGTAAACATCCACCCCCTCTAATGAGCTTTCTTTCTCAGTATTTGAGGAATGTTCCGTTCTTGGCTTTCTTTTGCTGTGAAGAAAAGCCCAAACTAAGCCGATCACTAATGATGAGTGATCAAAACTCTTTAGTCCACTGCATTACAGCTAATGACAGCAATTAATCTGTTTTCTTTTTTGTTTTCAGTGACAGGAAAAACAAAGTTGGAACTCTCACCTGCAGCAATTGCCAAGAGCGTTATAGCACTAATGCACATC
>JAYJMB010000313.1:0-18191 GCA_036873735.1 Pouteria campechiana
AAGTCATGAATTATGTAGAATTATTATGGGAAAAATGAATTATTAGTTTAGTTTAAAATTTTGGAGTGAACTAGCATGAAATAATCTATGTAGGTTGCTGTGCACTTTGTGGGCAGCAACATTTCTATATACTAAGATTGATAATTCGTGATATGATTGAATTAAAGGCTTATTCAGATTGATTGTGATGTTTTAATTGTTAAATCATGTAGTATAATGGATGTATATTATTGGAAACAAAGTTTCCTTATGACCCGTTATTGAAACACTATGATTTAAAGGATTAAGATTGACTAGTTTTATAGATGAATGGGATTTGGCCCTATACAAGATGATCTAAGAAGGATGAAAAGGTATAGAGCTGGAGGAATGGTTTGGAGCAAAGAGCCCAAGGTAAGTAGGTGCCCCTTGTATTATGTGAATGTATGATTGGTTGGGATGATGAATATCCCATTGATTTGAATCTAGGCAGGTTTGTTTTGATTAGGGATATTGTATATCCTATATTTGTTAATGAGTGATGTTCATTTGGTTTTTTAGGGATAATGGATATCCCTTAGATTGAAATAGTTCATGTTTTGATTAGACATGAATTTCCAATATCAGGGATAGAAAATATCCCTTTGTTATATGTTAAAACTGAGGATTGGCTTATTTGATAGGAATGATTACAATTCTTTATATTGGTATTAATTAATGAATCTATATTATTTGTCATTGACATGGTTATATAATTGGAGAGATGAGAATTGTAGTTGAATGTTATTGAATTTATTAAATTAATGATTGAGTCTTATAATATGATTAGATTAATATGTCTTTGATCATGATTGAATTGAAACAAGCTATTATGAATTGATTATTGATTTTTATTACTTGTGCCTACTTACTGAGTTGCTCCGACTCACGCATTCTTGTATAAATTTTTAATTGATAGGTTAAGCAAAGGATTTCTGAGAAAGACTAAAGACTTATTATGTATGATGGATTGGGGTTTGTACCCCTTTGTGTATTTGTGTAATGATAATATCATTGTATAATTGTAATTGAAAATCAGAATGTTGTATATTAAATGTAATCACATGGCAATTTATGATAGGAATAAATGTATATGATATTTATATGGATTTGTTTATTACCATAATGGGGGCAAAGCAAGTTCTAAGCTATGGATAAAAATGGGCCAACTTAGTGAGTTTTGTTAATACTTTATGATTTTAATTTAATTGTTATATTTGATGATAAATGTACAAGACCATGTTTTATATTAAAATTAAGAATCTATATGATAAATGTTGAATATCAGGTTTTAAATATTGATAATACAAGGTAAAATCTACTAACATGTTGGCAGAATATTTCCTTAAATTTGAAATTTATATGGGAAATATAGACCTCAGGGCGAAGTGACTTGGAATGGGACCCGAGTACCGTCACCCTAAAAGTTGGCAAAATTAGGTGAAATATAGTACAAAAAGGTAAGTCACGCCTCGAAAGGCGGGGCGTGACATAAATAGAGATATATCATACATAATATAGCTCCCCCTAACTTAAAGCATCCTCCCCCTAAGTGGGTGCACTAGGTTCTAATCATATAAGTATATAGATAACATAATATTCTTCCCATACAAACATAATATCTCTCCCTCTTATTATTTGAACATGTTAAACTTACAACTTATTCTCCTCCTTTTGATAAATGTAGCAATTATTCTCCCCCCTTTTGTCATTATCAAAAGGGTACAATGGAAACCATCCAAGAAAGAATATGCATGATGTTGAAATATACGAAATTGCCACAAAAAAATTTCATTTCATTACATTTTAGTGCAAATAGAGATACACTCAAATATATTTTAATACAAAAAATGCTAATCTAATGAATAAAAGGTGTAGTAGGGATGGGATAGATGGAAGAAAAGCTAGGATCAGAGAGATTGTGATGGAGCCTGATTATGATCCTTTGAAAGTTTGGAATCATGTATAGGCATTTGTCCATTACCTTTGGAAGATCACATCGAAGGAACCAAAGTTTTGGACAGGGTAGAAGGGGGTTGTTCCTAGTGATACTTCTCCCTTCTAGTCTTTGGCCTTAAAAGATGGTAACTTAGAAAGTCTGGCCTTTGGACTTGCATAAAGATGATCTTCATAATCTCTGAACAATATGATATTTCTTGTAGATATCCATTCAATCTCCTTATCTTCTTCTTCAAAAATATCACAAAATCTACCAAATCCAACAGAAGAAATAGCTCTAATCCAAAACATCTTAACCTTTTCTCTGTCTACTTAACTTTCCTTCAATGAATTTTCTTTTGCACACACCTCACTTTTTCTATCTGTAACACCCAAGGTATTAAAAATAAGGAAATTATTCTTTTTAGATCATCATGTGGGACAAAATGTAAGTGTATTGATGAAAAGGGTGAAGAAATTATAATGAATAATAATGTCCAAGGTGATTACATGACACGAGCCCTATTGATTTGAAAGGATAAATTTTAAATTTTAATGTATCAATAAAAATGGGATAATTGATGTAGAGATAATCCATGATTAAATGGGAAAATATTCATTAAAAAGATGAGGAAAAGAGGGGAGCAAAATGTAGGAAAAAGGGATGAAATAAGGGGCAGTGGCATTTAGGGTTGTGACGCCCAAATCTGGTACTGCGGTGCCACTCTATGAAGACAGTGGGCATAGATGGAAGGGCTAGCGCTGCATCGCCACATGGAGGAGTCACAATGCTGGTATGGCGGTGGTGAACCAGAGAACTGAAAATTCAATGTTTTAAAGGGCTTCTTTAGCCCATTTTCTCCCATTCGTTTATCCCTTTCATCCCCACTCCCTAGCTTGGTGTCAAAACCCCTCCATGCTCAAATTTTAAGTCAATTTTTCTAGAAAATCACTGTGTTTATGTATGAAAGCAAAGATTTATGCCTTTACACTCAAGCTCCACCTGTTCAGACGGTGGCAAGAGAAGGAAAAATCCATTTTGGCTATGAGTAGGGGAGGATTCTTGGAGATGGAACATCCAAAATTGAAGGTAAATTGCTTTCCCCCAATTGATTTTATGAATTACGCATTGGTAGGGTTTTAGGAATAGTAATTTTTGGGAAATTTCATGAATTGCTGTTAAATTCATGGGAAAAATAATTAATTGGTTATTTGTAGTGTTTTGAGAGTAAATTGGACATGAAGAAATCTGGTATTGTTGTTGTCCATGAAATGGACAACAACCAAATTGAACAGTGGAAAAGGGATTTTATGTATAGTATATATCAACAACAAATTGATTAGATTAAGAGCCTATTTATCTTATTTTTAAGAGTATTTAAATGCTAATTATGTGGTTTGATGATTGCATGTTGGTGGAAATAGAGTTCCTTTAAGACATCTTATTGAGATAATATGAATTAAGTGATGCACCTTAGATGTTTGATAAAATACTTCACTCAAAAACAAGATGTGGTTGCATAACCTATGATAGTCTTTAAGTGGCCATTGAACGTTATGCTTAATTGACTTGAAGTGATCAGTGAAATAATATTTAGGGAGGCTAATGAATCCTAAATAAGGTATTTGAGAATATAAGTGTGAAACATGTGATGGAATAAGGAAATAAGAGCATGCATAATGAAATCATTGGGCTAATTTTTAGAACTAAACTAAAGTTAGATGTTTGAAATTTCAATTGTATTATATGTTGTATATGTAGGATCCACTTGGGAGCTAAATGGTGGAATGGAAGGCTGAGTTGAAGATTGTGAAATTGTACTTTAATAAGGAAAGTAGGCTCTTTTCAAGTTGAATGTATTACTGAATGGGGATAGTGGATATCCTATGCTTTGCACGGGCATGTATGAATGCATGGGGATAGTAGATATCCCATTTGTTATATACAAGTATGTTTTGTTATGAGGTAGATTCTTTACTACTGGTATGTCCACATGTACAAACTAATTGTATGATGTAATGGGTGCCTAGTTGAAGATAATTGGCATCCCCAGATAATATACTACATTAAGTAAATGGATCTGTGGAAGAAGGGATACTGAGTATCTTCTAATATGTGTATAGATGGGGATTATGAATATCCCAAGGGTAGGTTGTTTACTATTTTATGTCACTGTATATGTTGATAGAATGGGAAATAATCCATACTGGTATGCATGGGTATGGTAATTGAATTCCTTATATGATATAACATTTTCATGGATTGTTTTATGCCTTTATGGCATAGTTATAAGATATGTTATGCCCGAATGGCACAGTTATGATATGGAGTGTCTGTATGGCACTATTATGGTATGAAATATCAGAGTGAACTAGATGTGATATACTAGGTTTGGTTTGTGATATGTAATATGATAGAATGGTGTAGAACATACATTGGAATGATAAGGAATCGAGCCTTATGAGTATATCTCAAGATTGCATTATGATGCACTTTTTCATGTTTTGATGTCAAACATGCTGCTTCTAATTTATTATCATTTTTCTATTCAGCCTACTTACTAAGTTTGCCTCTACCCATGCCTTCTTATTTTAATTTTTAGTTGGTAGGTCAAGTGATGGAGCCCAACTGAGAGTTAGTGCTCGCGGGTAAGATTAGAAGACATTATTCATGTTAATATGATAAATTAGGGATTAAAATCCCATATGTGTATTTATAATTGTATTTAAAAAATTTCAATTGATGCATATTGAAATGTGTTGGCATGTCATAATATTGTGGATGGAGATGTAAGATTCCAGTTATGTCTATTGCCATCACAATGCGACTACGGTCCTGGGTGGTTATGGGTGTATTTTGGGTATGTGTTTTATGATTTATGTCATTGCTTTAAATTAATAAAATTGTACTTTTAGATGATAATTGAGTGCATAAGCTTAGATCCTAAGATTTTAGGGCAGACTTTGCAAATTTGTTGCAGAATATTTTCTTTAAAAATGAAAAAATTATAAGGTAATGGTAAAACGCATAGGCCCCTAGGCGGGGTGTGACACTATCTCTGCTCATGATCTCTATCGTTGACTATCTCTGCTCATGATCTCTATCACACAAACTAAGTTTTCTATAATTTTTACTCTTGCCTTAGCAGTGAATTGGTGAGGTTGAGTTAAATTGTGACACCTTGAAATTTTGTTTTATGAGTAACTTATGTTCGTAATTTGCAAATGATCGGAACATGTGTATATAATAGAATTTTGAAGAAATGAAGAATATAATTTGATTAAATCTTGAAATGTATGACTAATGATATGGTCTTATGGACTATTGGGTAAAATGAAGTTGACAAAGATGCAAAAGTGGAGCAAACACCGGTGCATGTGCATGTACCATTGTGTGCCGGCAGGGCAGTAAAGAAGGTGGAGCTTAAAATGCTCCATCAAACCTCCCTAACCCCTCATTTCATGCCCTAGCCCACCCCTATGTCCCAAGCTCTGGAAAAACTTCCATTCTTTGAGGATGTCAATGCAAAAACATGAGGGAATCGATGATAAAGCAATCTACAGTAGAGCAACATGAAGGGAAGGTCAAATTACCTGAGTTAGAGTGGTAGGAACTGAAGGAAATTTTGGAAAACCTCCCCAAACAAAGTCTTTGTGGATTCTAGTCAAAGGAAATTAGGCAATGAGTAATCTTTGTTGTTAATTGATAATTTCTACTAGTTAAGTTTTTTGAATTCTGGCTTATGGAGCAAGTTTTGTGAAGAAACAAAGTTTTGGGAGGTTAGAAATTGGAGAAATGGAAATTGAGGCATGAATCCAAGGTTGTAAATGTTGATTAGGGCATTAGGCATGTTAAAACATGTGTCTTTGTAATTTGAGAAGGAAACCCTAAGTTGTATATGGGTAGAAATATGAAATCTAGAAGTTGCTCATAAGATGATTGATAAAATGATATTAAGAAGGATGTAGTATGATTAGCCTTTGCTTTAATTGAATTGCCCCTTAAGTGGGATTTGAATGTGGCATTGGAGTAACTCTAGAATGGGTTGATTGAAGAACTTAAGCTAAGGTTGGAATTAATGATGTTTTATAAAGTTTGGTTGAATGAAAATGCTAATCGAATGTGTATTATACGTATAGGGTGGTAGATCGTTGATTTGAAATCCCTATTACCAAGCTTAAGGCTTAAAAGAGTGTAATTCATCATATACAGGTAAGCAGGTTTAGTTTTACATAATTGAGTCTACCCTTTATAAGTAAGGACTCCAAGCAGTAAAATTTGAATCTTGTTAAACTTTGGTGTATCATCCTTGGTTATATTCAAAAAGGGGATTTTATAGCACCAAGGAATGAGGGCTTTTGTATAACCATTAAGTCCTTACGTCATGATTATATGCAAATATATGTGGACAGTTGAATACATGATAATTCAGGGTGACTTATGCTTCTAAAATTTTCTAATAGCTTATGAATGACATTTATAACTAATATAAGAGATTAATATTGATTATGGACATGTAAATAAAGTGAAATTAAGCTTAAAAATGAAGGCTTAAGTGAAGTGAATGAAAGTGTAAATAAGGAGGTTCAACATGGTAAACAAGGGAGCGAATGGAAGAAGCAAACACGGTAACCAAACATGTTGAAAAAATTAGACAATAAGATTTAGAGCCGTGGCCCTGCTACAGTAAAGGGAGGAGACTAGAGGATTTCAGGGCTGCTGCTTTGCTATAGTAACTTGACAGAAATCTATTTTTTAATTATTTAAAGAATGTATTTTCTTTATTAATTTGGAATATGTTTTTCTTGGATACTTCAAGACATTACTTGAAGGTTATAAAAAAATTAAAAGGAAGTATAAAAATATTAGAAGGATTGGTAAATAGTTTGATCTTTGCAAGAAAGGATTATCCTAGGATGGCATGGTTACAAATATGATATACCTAGTTGGCGTAGTGGCCTGTATGGCCAGATGTGATATGCCTGGCAGGCGTGGTAACCCGTATGGATGGATATTAGTATGCCTTGTTGGCATGATGGCTTGTATGGCTAGACATGGATATGACTGGATGGCGGAATGGCCCATATAGCCAGATATGGATATGCCTGGATGGCGGAATGACCCGTATGGCCAAACATGGATAGCCTGGATGGCAAAATGGCTCATATGGCCAGATATGGATATGCCTGGATGGTGGAATGGCCTATATGGCTAGATATGGATATGCCTAGAAAGCAGAATGGCTTTTATAGCCAAATACTCAAACGACTAGTTGGCATGGTGGCTCATATAGCCGGATGTGATATGTCTTACTGGTGTGGTGGACCATGTGGCTAGATATGAATATTCCTGATTAGCGTGGAAGCCTACACAATGTGATTTATGAGAGGGATGTGTATAGTTGAGAATAAAATGAGACGAGAAGAATATGACGATAGAGGCATGTTAAGAACAAGCTAAGGACAAGTTAAGGACAAGCTGGATTAAGTACAAGACTACATTATGCAATTAATAACTATTGATGCATCATACTAATGAATCATTGTTGCTGTTATGAGACATGGTATGTTATAGATGGGTATATGCATATGATATAATCTTGATTATCATATTTATGGTTAATTACTATTTAATTGTATACCTGCTTACTGAGTTGCCCGAACTCACCCTATTTTCATTATAATTTTTTTAGTTGACAAGCCTGAAGAAGGAGCCCAACGTGGGGTTGGGACTCAGGACCTATATAGGCTATGAGTCATGTATGTTGAATAGTCATCATTATGAAAACTTTCTTTTTGACATCTTGTGATGTAAATATAAATTGTAAATATATAAATTTGAACATGTATTATGTAAATCTATATAAATTACTTTTGGTTGGCATGTCATTATAATAGGTTGGTTATGCAATCTATCTGACTACCTTCATTACAATGCGACTATCAATTTTGGGCAAGCTATGGATGTGTGTAGTTTATTTAACCAAATTTTAGTGTAATTAATTATATGTGGTAATGGATTGTATTGGTGGATATTGTCGATACAGGGGAGACTCTATCTAGAGTTCCTCATGGTACTATCCTACAGTAACGCCTAATAGGTAGGGTGTTACATAAATAGACACTACTACTGGCAATAAGGCAGGCTAAGGGGTTTCTACTAATATCCATTCTCAATGAAATCTGTAATAAATGTTATTTAGAGTTGGTCAAGGGATAAGCATTCCACTGGGGAATATTTTAATTTCTCTGAGAAAATAAGACTTAGTCTCAAAAATTGGGGGTTTAAGCTTTTTAAAATGATAATCAATAGGACTTAAAATTTCAAACAAAGAAAAGATATGGTTAAGCTTGGAATTATAATTTCGGACAAGGAGGACTGTGTCAAAGTCCAAATTGTGCTTTTGGACATGAATAGCTATGTCTGGAAATAGAATTTTGGACATGAGATGGATATTATGAAGTGAATTTTCATAAATTCCTAGATTGTGTCCTAAAAAGCTATGTCTAAAATGTTCTAACTAACACAACATACACGCATATATGGCATTCAATAATTAAAGTAATCATTCAGATCACATGAATGCAAACATAAAGTGATGATCAAAATATCTTTATTATGCAAATGGATCTATCGCTCCTAATTCCCTCATAATCATACAAAATCTATCCTCTGGGAGAGGTTTGGTAAGAATATTTGCTAACTATTTTTTAGTTGGTATGAATTCTAAATAGACATTATGATTTTAGATATGATCTCTAATGATTTGGTGCCTGATTTCTATATGCTTAAATCTATAATGCACAACAGAATTCTTAGTCAGATTTATAACACTATTATTGTCACATCTAATGGGTGTATCAATAAATTTCAAACAATAGTCACCCAGCTACTGTTTCATCTACAGAGTCGGTACACAACAACTTCTAGTTGCAACATACTCAGCCTCAGTAGTTGATAGTGTAATAAATGTCTACTTCCTTCAGAATCATGATATGATCATGCTACCAAGCAACTAACAAGTTCCTAAGGTACTCTTACTATCTAATCTATAATTAGCAAAATTAGCATCAAAGTACCTAACTAACTCAAAATCGGAACCTTTTGGATACCATAAACTAAGGTTTAGTGTGTTAAGAGGTATCTAAAGATTCTTTTAATAGCAATTAGATGTGATGCTCTAGGATCTGACTAGAATTTAGCATGTATACATACACTAAATATAATATTTGACCTACTAGCACTAAGATACAATAGAGATCCTATCATACTTCTATAAATCTTTTGGCAAATAGATTTACCTTTTTTGTCCTTGTCTAATTTGATGAAAGTGCTCATTGGAGTTTCATACTTTCTATTATCTTCAAGATTGAATTTCTTTAGTAGTTTCTTTGTGTATTTAGTTTGATGGATAAAGATTTTATCTTTTGTTTGCTTCACTTGAAGTTCCAAAAAGAAGTTTAATTCTCTCATCAAACTCATTTCAAATTCTCTTTGCATTAACTTAGAAAACTCTTGACAAAGATTTTCATTAGAAGCTCCAAATATAATGTCATTAACATAGATTTGTACAATAAAAATATCATTCATAGCATGCTTAGTGAAGAGTGTGGTATCTACTTTATCCCTTGAGAATCCTTTCTCAATCAAAAATCTACTTAGACTCTCATACCATGCTCTAGGAGCCTACTTCATCCATAGAGGGCTTTCTTGAGTTTGAGGACATGGTTGGGATAATGAGGATCTTCAAACCCAAGGGTTATTTTACATAAACTTCTTCATTAATTAAACCATTCAAAAATTTAGATTTGACATTGATTTGGTAAAATTTAAAATTCATGAAAGATGCAAATGTCAACAGCTTTTAGCTTTCTTATGACTTCTATCCTAGCAATGAGGGCATATGACTCATCAAAGTTAATCTCTTCTTCTTGAAAATATCCCTTTGCTATTAATCTTGCCTTGTTCCTGTTGGACCTGAAGGTTAGGTAATGTAATAAAGTAGATGATGCACAAATAATCAAGACAGAAGAATTTTTATAGTGATTCAAGTTAATACTCTCCTCCACTCTTTCAAGAATACTCTCCTCTTAGTATTTCTGGTTCCACTATCACATATAATGGAATATAGTTAGTGCACCCAGTACTCTTCTAGATTCCAGCTCTAGGGGGCATAAATATAATGCAACTCATATTCTTCTAGATTAGCTCCAAGGGCATAACCTAGTGTAACTAGCACTCTTCTGGATTAGCTTCAAGGGGCATAAACTAGTACAACTAGTACTCTTCTGGATCAGCTCTAGGGGGCATAACCAGTATAGCTCATATATGTAAGACATGCTTCATAAACGGTCATAGCTCTTCTTGAGCCTACTCTCAAATACTAACTCAAGGCAAATACAAGATTAAGAATATAGAAGTTGAATGCTCTTATACAAGTGTTTCATAAAATGTTTAGGGGAAATTCTAAAACTTGAATGCAGGAGTAAAACCTCTTCCCAAATGGTAGTTGGAGGCCTTTTAATGATGTAGAAGATTAAAGGATGAAGGCTCAAGTCTCTTGAATGTAGTGGTAAGTCTATTCATTTTTCTCAATTTTCTTTCCTATTTTTCTTCATCTCAGCATTATTCCTCTTATATCAGCTTTGAATTTCAACCATTGGTGGTAGGTGACATCCATTAATTATAGTAGACCATTCTGATAAACTTTTGTTTGAAAATCATTATCTTATAATTAATTCATATCAGCTAGAATGCCTGTAGTGTCAACCTTGATAGAGAAGAAGGTAAGTTGCTAGTTCCAGTAAGTATCAAATAAGAGGATGTTGCAAAATTGACTATTTCACATTTTGGAAAGAAGACAATAAATTTAGATGAATTCAGCCAATTCAATTTGTCTAGTGTTTCATTGTATTCTTTCAAAGTTAATCCTGAATGAATTCTCTCTTTAGCTTATGTCCATCAAACAAAGCTTCTTCTCTTCATATGACATTTGTCCGAAGTTAATTTCAGATGAATTATGAGGACATGGATGATGCTAGATAGACTTGGATTCAAACAAACTTCACTACTTCTCTTGGTCAAACAAAGTTGGATGAAGTCCTTTGCTCCACATTTGTATGAGGTTAATTTCAGATATTCTTCAGATTATGGATGAACAAATTCTTGGTGAGACTCAACTTGTATTTTGCTCTGCTTTGTCTAACATGTCAATATGGGATTCTGGACAAATTCGAGACAAACTCTTATGAGATGAATGGAGAGTCTACTTCTTCATTTTTGTCTTAAACTTTACAAATGTCCAGAGCATCTATTTATTTAGTCAAACAGATTGATGTCTTAGAGCACATTCTAATTCATCTATTTTTCTTTTGAATTCTTATGCATTATATTATCCGTAGGTTCTATCTTTCTGCATTTGATTTCCGCATACTAAGCACTTAATAGATATTCGTTAGTACTTAACTTAATTAAGTTTTGTTTGTCATCAAAACTATCCATCCACAATATCAATCTCCCCCTTTTTGATGATGATAAAACTTGATTAAAATTATCTCATTTATAAGCAAAAACTAGATATCCCCTTGAATAAATAAACATATATATATATTAAGCTATCTTTATTTCTGTTTGAATGATATATCACGTCATTAAGCATTCTATATACTCCCCCTAACTATTTTCACATGTATTTTCCTCCTTTTTGTTCATTGATAGACATATTACAAATTATTGCTCCCCTTAGATAATTTAATGCATTATAATCTCTCCCCATTTTTGTCATAATAAAAGGATTCACATTATCTTAGAGGTAACAAACAATTCATAGAACATGCATTGTATTTTAGTACAAATAGAGATACATTAGAGAAAATGAACAACCGAAATACAAAATTGATGAGCCTAGGAACAATCATTCTAAGCACAGAGGGGAGGTGCCCAATTATGATTCTTCAAAGAAATTTGAAGGCGGGCGGAGGCATGCATACATCACTTGGAGAGAGGTTTCTTCAAGTATGAGAAACCCAAGTAATGGATGGAGGATGGGAAGCTGAGGGGTTGGAAATGGATGTAAATACTTGTTCCATCCTTCCCCCTTCTCTTCAAGTGCCCCAGAAGGTGGTAAATTGGATTCTAGGCTATCTGGCTGAGATAAGGATGGAAATAATTTTTGATAAGGCTAGATTTTAAAGAGACATACTTCTGACCAAATAGATTGAAGATGGCATTGCCATGATCAGAAGTATTAGCATCATCCCACTAACAGAGTTGAAGAATATGAGGAATCATCATTGTTTCTTCAATTGCTTTGTATTCTCTTACTCTATGTGCTTCCCTCTTTACTTTCTTCCTAAATCTCCTTGGGTAGACAGTTCCATCTTCTTAGCTATGGCAGTTTAGGATGGCAAAGATGGATTATTATAGGTTAGTTGTGGGAGAATAATTAAGTAGTTGATATGATTTCCAAGAAGAGTGACTGAATGTTTGTTAGAAATAGAAGACAATGTGATTTGAAACAACTCTAAGTTTAATCCAGCAAGATAACAAGGTGTGATCTTGGGAATGACTTTTCAGATGATTTTGATTGTATGAAGATTTTGGACAATATGCTAATTTGATTTAGCTTTTAGATGATAATCAATAGATATAAAGAGTCATGGATGAAAGCTTTGTCCAAAATATGATTTGGTGAACTTCAGACAAAATGTAATTGTCTAAGACAAAGTGAAACTTCAAGCATTTGAAGTGTAGCTTTAGATAAATCAAAAATAGCTCAAAACATTTCATTCACACAATCTCAAACATCAGATGTTATGCTTATGCATTCACACTAGTCATGCCTAATTCTCTCCTAATATTGCAAAAAGGTTTTTAATGGCAGCAGTTTAGTGAAAATATCTACAAGTTGAGCATTTATAGGCACATATTCTAAACATATATCATGCTTTTCTACATAATCCCTAATAAAGTGGTGCCTGATCTTTATATGCTTAGTTTGAGAATGCAAAACAGGGTTCTCGATTGAGCATATGACACTGGTATTATCACATCTGATGGGTATGTCTCTATTTTTGGTCTCATCCTAAGGTAGCTTAAGAGGGGGCATGAGTTGAGCTTTTAAAATCTTAGCCAATATAAACCAAAGTGCTGTAATAATTAGGAAATGAATCAAGCAACATAGAGCACAGAGATATTTTATAGATGTTTAGCACACAACAAAGCACTTAATCCTCTCTTTGAGTTAGCCTTACTCACTGTACTTAGGTTACACATAGCTAGTTGGTTTTCCCAAGCTTACCAACAAACTTGTACACAGGTTGGTTTTATGGAAGCTTACAAACAAACTTACACAAAGGTTGGTTTTTCAAAAGCTCACTAACAAAATTTTCACAGTTAGTTTCCAAAGCTAACCAACAACTTTATACTGACAGTAACCCAATGCTGGCTATCCCAATTAATAAAGAAATGTATAATAGAAAATGCCTCTAACATAGGTTGAGCTTGTATACAATTAAATGCAGTAGTAAAATGTATAGCAAAAAATCTAATCAGTTTTAGGCTCCCTTAAGTTACTGTAGAGAATAAGCTTTATCTGTAGATAACTTTCTGGCGTTGTGGAGTTAGAAGAAAACTAAATGTCTAAGTGTAATTGCTCTTGTTTTTCTTCTCTTTCTTTTTCTCAAAGATATCTAATTCTTGTTTCTACTTGGAATGGCCCTTCTTTACTCCTTTTATAGATAAGTTTGAATTTTTCCCATTGGAGAAGTTGACATTTAGTTAATGTGAGTGAATTGATAGGATTTTCTATCCATTGGAGCTTTTTGTGGGTTTTGATATCTGATATCTATTGAGCCATGTCTAAGTTCAGTTTTCATGTCTCGAGTTAAGTTTCTGGACTTGCTTAACTTATTCAGCTAGAAACTGATTATTTGGCCATGTCTTGAAGTGAACCATTATGTTTAGGTTCAAATAGTCATGTTTGGAATTAACTTTTGGACTTGGGCTGGTACTTGGCTTGTAACTGACTTCTTTCTTCTATGTTTGGAAATGATTTTCCACATCTGGATTTGAGTAGCCATGTCTAAAATTATTATTTCAGACTTGGATGAATTGTTCAACTTGCAACATCATATTCAGTCATATCTTATAGTGAATCACCATGTTCAGAAATGATCTCCATGTCTATAATTAAGATTTTGGATTTGGATTGGCGCTAGTTGCATTTTGTCCCACAACTTGATCCTGGCTATGTCCGAAGTTGAGTTTTCCATGTCCGAGGTTAATGTTTCAGTCTTGCGTCATGTAGGATTTTTGGACTTAGATTTTTGGACACATTCTTCTTTTTAGTCTTCTATGGTGTATGTGTCTAGATTTTATGTCTGAGAATGGCTTCTTAGATCTAACATCTTGACTTCTTTTACATCTTTGAGCACAAGTCTGAATGACTTTGATAGTGTTTTTGAGGCATGTGTAAGAGTTGTTTCACAAACTGTGTCCTCAAAGTTTTAGTGTCATTCTTTCTTATTTGAGCATTTACATTTTCTTCTTCATATATCTGTGGATCTTGTCTCTAATGTAGTTTTGTATGGATTGTCCACTTATGCTATTTCCCTAATATATTGTTTCTTACTGCACACTTGGGACATAATAATCAGTAGCTTAAACTTTTACTCATGTGCTTTTGCTCACCATCAAAACTTAGTTAAATATGTTCATCATCAAAATCAAGTCTAGTGAAGAGGTTTGGTTTAACAATCTCCCCCCATTTGATGATAACAAAACATCCAAGTGAATTTTCTTTCAAATAGGTAAAACAAAAACATTCATGGGAACTAATTTGAGATAATTCATATATGACATAACTCACCCTAACTTAGTGTAATTCCTGATGTGTTAAAATATGAAAAGTGTTGTGAATTATCGCTAAGAGTAGAATGAATGTGAATTTAGCAAAAATTCTGAAATTATTAGGCCATGATTTAAGTGTAAGTGTATGAGAACATAAAGCTAAATATGACATATGAGTCACTTGTACCACATTTTTGGCATATTTGATGAATGAATTAAGAAAAATGTTTAACATAAAAGTTATAGCCATTGAAATTCCCAGATAATAAATTAAGAATCACATGAAACAAATATTATATAAGAAAGTTAGAGTTAAAATACTATGGATGTCTTTAGAGCTATAAATTGGGTTAAAACACATGGCATCACTTTAAGGCTAAATTACTTATATTTTGAGGTTAAATCATAAAACATTATAAATATAAAAGTTTTATAGCTTTAAATTATCTTCATAACAAATTAAGAATCACTTAATTCTGACATCGTACGAGGGAGATATGACCAAAATACAAAACCTATTCTGGTCAAGTAATAGGTTAATGCTGCGGCACTGAAATCCTACGCCACGGTACTAAGTTAGAAAATGGGGTTTAGGGAATGCTACAGCACTGGAATCCTATGTCGCAGCACTAGGTTCATTGGGCCTTCAGACCACCAAAAAAATGTGACTTTTTAAGTTGAGTTTCGTCCCGTTTTGCCCCATTTCCATCCTATTCTTCATCACCAATGCCGTTCTTCTTCCCCTAACTCCATTATGCTTCATTTCTCATTTATTTTGCTAACTAGGGTTTATGCATAATGGGATTTTGAGGAAATATGATGGGTTTTATTGCGAAACCATGGGGGGAGAATGATTAATGAGTTAATTGCAATGCATTGGAACTTAGTTGGGTATAGAAAATGTTAAGCATGATTAAGGTAGGGTTTTTTGTATAGTAAAATTGGGGAGAATTTCATGATTTAGGTATGGAATCATGAGGGAAATGATGAATACATGATCTATAATGTTTTAGGACTTATATGGGGTGATGTGGACTTGTGAAATCAGGTTTATGATCATGCCTTAATTGGAATTTTTTGTATATGGGATATGTAAAGCATGGATTGATTACGTTAAAAGTATAATTAAAGCTTAATTAAGTTGTTGGAAGTTGTTTAAGTGATAATTAGGTATATACAAAGTAAATGTTATAAGAAATGAAGATTTTTAAATGATGCCCTATTGAGAATATCTAAATTAAGTAGTGTTTAGCACATGTTTAATCACATCCCTCATTGAGGGAAGTGATGTAATTATTATAGCCTGAGATTGACTATAAAATCGGTGTCAATATGATGTATTGAATATATGATTATAATGATTAAAGTGTATGGCTAATGTAATTTATTGAATTGACATGTCATGAATGTAAGTGAATGGCATGGTGATTAATTGTAAATTGTAGTTATGCACCTTAAGAATGTACAACCAAATGATAGAATGAATAATAGCCTTTAGAAAATATAATTCATTGACTGAATACAAATTAGTCAAAATGGTGTATGTGCAGGACATTGAGCATAAGAGAAAGCTAGGAAGCTTGGAACATTATGAAGCTTAGAAATTGAGCAGTTATTCATTAGTAAGGTATGTAGGCTCCCTTTTCTATTTGAATTTATGTATGGATGGATGAGGATAACAGTTATCCTATTGAGTATATCTGGGCATGTTTGTTTTGGATGAGGGATACTAGATATCCCATGCTTTTTAAAACTAATGTTTATCTATTTTGCTACTGCATGAATGTTAGGGATAATGAGTATCCCTAGATTTGAATCAATTCATGCGTGGTTAATGATTCGTGTGAATATGCGAATGTTAGGTATAAGAACTATCCCATATCTATATGTATAATGACATTATTTTTGTGTATGGATGTCTATGTGATGGGGCAAGGAATACCCCATGTATATGTTGGATAAATGTATTATATGAATGATGAGAATGATGTATATTCCCTTAATTCTATATTTTGTGTTTTATCTATGAATGAAAATGGAAATATTTCCATGAGTTTTTTTTCTATTTGACTTTTTGTGGATATTTTGAATGAGGGGATTTGAATTATCCCATAATGAGCATATATATATATATAATTGGAATTAGAAGCATTCCAGGATAGATTATATAAGTATAATTATGTTATGGAGTGTCAAGATGGCACAATTGTGTTTTATACTTTTCAAGCATAGTGTCAATATGTGGTGCATGTATGACATGTATTATAGTATGATGAGTCCAGAGTGGCTTGGATGTGATGTGTTAATATGCCTGAGGGGCATAGATTATATGTTGGATGGTTGAGACCTCATGCCTCATGGCTATTCGTTTATTATATAATGGCACTGTTAATGGTTTAATTATGTTCTGGTTTAGAACATATGGTTTCTGATTGATTATAATTTCTTATTGTTTCCTATTTTGGCCTACTTACTAAGTTTTCCGAGCTCATGCCTTCTTATTTTATTTTTTTAGTTGACAGAATAGGTAAAGAATTCCAACTGTGGGTTGGAGCTACTTAGCCAAATTAGAAGATGCATTCATTATGGTATGAGGTATTGGAATTGTAATTTCCTAATATATTTGTATGGTTGTAATTAAATGAATTTAAATGACGTATAATGAAATGAAATGGCATGTCATAGTAATATAATTGTGATTGTAGTTGTGTGATTGTCATCATGATCGGTTCTGGTCTTGGGGCAGAGCTGAGGTATGGGTGTGAGATATTATTAAATTTAATTATCTTAAGATAGTAAAATTTAGGTTTTATATATTAAATGTATGTATTCTAGGAGTAAACCCTGATAATTCAAGGTAGACTCTGCCGAATTTTTGGCAGAATTTGCATAAAAATGAGATGTTTATAGGAAAATATTAGCATCTCGCATCGGACTCGATAGTGCGAGGTGAAAACACATAGGGCGGGGGTGCGAGGCGTTACACTTAGTGCTTCCTTCTCCTAAATGGGTGCATTGGATTTTATAACTTTTCATATCATACAATTATGCAATCATACAAATATTTTCCATAAAGTATTTCTCATAAAAGATTTCTCATACAAGTATTTTGTAATATCCCAGGATTTAAGGTAATAAATAATTTTATTGTAAGATAATAGTACTATTTTTCTATGATGAAAATTGTTTAATGGTGCTATTTTGCTATCATGAGGATTGTTTAGAAATCAAGTCAAATTGATACTCAATTAATGTGGACAAAATAAATCAACTTGCTATCAAATTGTTATAAGAAATATGAGTTATATGTTAATTTTTGTGCATTGATTGGTGTCAAATTACTATTTAATTTTAGCATGATCAAGGGTGATTAGCATGATGTTTA
>JAYJMB010000314.1:0-13005 GCA_036873735.1 Pouteria campechiana
TTGAGATGTTGTATTAAGTTTGAAAATGTATTTATTTGGATTGGTGTGTGGGATACCTTATGGATCCCTATTTACTTAGATGAATGAGATTTTGTTGATTTTTGTTGAATTATTGATTGCCACACAGTCTACATCTCATAATGTATAATTGTAATTTATAGTCATATCAATGTAATACTATAGTGTGAGGTGTATGGTATATTTGGAATGAAAATTGTATGGTAGTGTGGTGGATTCATTGTCATCATGATGCAGCCCCGGTCATGGGGGAGCCTGTGGAGTATAAGGATGTTGTATAGATGACTAGAGAAATATTAGTATATAATTTTTAATTTTATGAATTATAATGAAAAAAATAAGATGTATCATAATATGTGATGAATGGTTGTACCTCGGTGGACAGCCCTATTTTCAAGGGAGATTCTGTCCAATTTTCTGTAGAAATTAGGTCAATATATATATATATCAAAGCAATCGACCCTGGAGGTGGAAAAATCATGGTATAATCATGGGGATTTATGTTGTAAAATGGAGTAACGGCCCTGGGAGGGTGGGGCGTTATAGTGAGATAAGGTGGCACCTCTAGCTTTGCTTGCAGGGTCACAAGTGCTACTTGCAGATGCCTATGATGCAATTGCATCATCCATGGAATTCACCTTCTTGTTGGATATTGTAGGAGGTATCCGCGGTGGCTGCGGTATAAGCGATAGGCGCAGGCGACTGTGTTGTGCGATTACGAACCTGCACTCACTTTTTGTACTTGCATTTTTTTAAATAGTTTGTTATTCTCATTGAAACCTTTATGGTTTTGTTGATAATCAAAACATGAACTAATTCATATGATTTCTAACGCAAAGAATTCACAATCTCCCCCTTTCTGATTATTGACAAAACTCATATATTTTTCTAAAAATACAACTTTCAATTTTGTTAGAAAATTTATGTTTCAAAAATCTTTACAACATAAAGAATATCATTATAAGGCATGGTCAACATTTCCAAGTCATTAAGGTAATTACAATTTTTTGAAATAGACATGCTTTAAACATTTTTACAACATAAAGAATATCATTACAAGGAATAGTCAACATTTTCAAGCCATGAAAGTAATTACAGAAAGTCTAACTTGGGATGGAATTTCTATTTGAGACTTTAAACTATTAAGTTTCTCAAATAGGCTTAACAAATGCCTTTGGACTGCAATTTCCTGAATGATATGAATATAAATCACCCATCATTTATCCACACAGTCTATATCATGAATCCAACCCAAAATGTTAATGCATATAAATCTAAGATCATTAAGTTCCAATTTAGTGTGTGCATATCAAAGTGTCATAACAAATAGTTATGAAAATCCAAATCAAATGTTGTATATCAATCCACAATAAAGAGTATTATTAGACCAAGAAATATTAATTCGAAAATACATATGAGCCTCTCTACATGGTTAGCCAAAAGGAAATACATCCATGCTTAATACATGGCCACTGAAATGCTCTAAGAAAAATAACAACTCTCCTCCCCTTAATTAGTAGTTTTGCAAGGAAGAGGTATAGCCTAAGGGTTAGCTATCTCTTCGTGAGAAGCAGCAACCACCACCTTGAACTAATGGTGGTGTAGCTAACTTAGCAAAGGTGAAAGCAAGCTCAGAGGCATGATAGGTGTCACACCCCGCCTAGGGGCCTATGCATTTTATCCTTGCCACATAATTTCCCAAATTTACAAGAATTATCCTACCAAAATTATAGCAGAACCTGGCTAGTAATATGAGACTATATACCTAGCATATAATACTCATATACAATAATAATCTTAATAACTACAATTTTCTATCATAAACCATAAACATACCCACAATTCACCCATACCCATAGTTTCGTGCCCAAGTCGAAACTGAATCATGATGGAAATACATATTTCATAGGAATCCAACCATTCTACATACCATTCAGTCATAAATAATTTATTATGACATGCAAATATATTATAATATACATCATACTGATTCTTTCAAATACAATCATACAAAATTTTATACAATCATATTTTGATTTATCAAACCATAAAGAAAATATCTTCACTTCTTGGCTCTAGCCCTGTCCCACAGTTGGGATTCTTTACCTGACCTGTTAACTAAAAAAATAAGAATAAGAAGGTGTGAGTCCTAGGCAAACTCAGTAAGTACGCACAATAGAAAATAATAATTAATCAGAAACCACATGTTCTAACCCAGAACATGAATAAAATATAATGAGGCTCGAGTCCTAATAATGACCATATACAATCGATTCCATTCAGGCGTATAGTCTCACAAGTCATTTCTTTACTATATAATACATATTAAATATCATAATTATGCCATAGAAGCACTACACATCATAACTATGCCATTCTCGAATAGCATCATACCATTATATTATATACAAATCATGGAATACTTCACATTCCATCAATATGCACATTCATTCAAAAAAATTCATATTAGCACAATCATGGGATATCTCTGATCCCATAATCAGGGGATAATCCTTATCCCCATGAATCATCCTTATCCCCATGAATCATAAGTTCACACATTCACATAACTACCATAGAAATCTTGGGATACTTCTTATCCCCACCAGTCCATATAATGAAAAACACAACAATATGAGGCATACTATCCATCATAGACTTGGGATATTCTCTATCCCTCTTATTTAGACAGCATACATAAGAATAATGATCATTATACACAAAAACACGGGATATTTTCTATCCCTAGCAATTACATATTCATATCATAAAAGAAACATCATCATTTCAATCCAAGGGCTACTTACTATCCCTATAAATCCATACATTCATACATTTGAGAATACAATAATGATTATGGAATATGACTATGTTTAACCATTCATACATTACAATCACAAATTTCTAGGATATCCCATATCCCCATCCAGTCATACGTGCCTGGATATAAATAATGGGATAACTACTGTCCTCATCCATTCATATTTTCAATCAAGAAAAAAGCCTAATTACCCGCAAGATTAGCTATGCAACAATCTTTTTGTTTTCTATCGTGGCTTTCCATCCATATGCCAACCATATGCCAACAGCCCTACACATGTATGATCCAATTTAGATAACATTCCATTAGACAGATACTGTGCTTAGTTTTTACTTTCAATTTTCCGAAATGAGACTTGCATTCTTACCACCATACCATTTATTTTCAACACTCTTAGCATGATAACAAGCTTCATTAATAATGGGGAATATTAATTAGGGAATATTCATTCTACACTCATGCCTCATGATAGGCTATCCTGAAATGCCTATTTAGCTAATTTGCAAACAAAGACCATGAAACAATGCTCAAAGTTTCTAACATACAATTCAATCACAGAAGTCACTCACTTCTTAGTTAAATACATAATCCAACAAAACATATATAATAAGGGTCGTTTACCCAGATACACTTCTGGTACATATATCATAACATGCCATGTCCACTAAAATCAATCAACCAACCAATAAAGGTCCACACAACCATTTTGACCTAAGGAATCCTATGCTTTCATCATAAACTAATCAAATAAATAGAACTAATTTTCAATTTCCAATAATCATCAATGAAACTTCATTGTTTCATAATTTCAATTTCCAATACAGTTGAACATTCAACATTCAAATACAATACATATTTGAATGGCATAACTATGCTTCCACTATGCCACTTTGATCATAACAAATCTATATCATATCTTACTCACCTATATAAAGTCATACTTATGCTATCACAGCCCCATCATGTTCATTTCATATTCATGTCATCTATGGTTTTAAATGCATTTCCACATGGACCAAAGTCAACAATTTCGTAAACTTGTATTGAGCATGTCTTAGCTCCTCTTGCCATTGCCATAATAATCCTGGGACATATACGTATAACTTAGATTAGTAGGACTTATCACACAAATAAGTCACTAGGCTCTCATACCATTCTGTCATACCCCGCTTAGGGGCCTATGTGTCTTACCCTTATCCCATAATCTCCCCATTTTATGAGAATTATTTTGCCTAAAATCTGGCAAAGTCTAGCCAGAAATATAAGACTATATAGCTAACATATAATACTCAAACATAATAATAATCTCAAAAACTACAATTTTCTATCATAAACCACAAACATACCCACAATTCACCAATACCCACAGCTGTGTGCCTAGGTCAAAACTGAATCATGATGGCCATACATATGTCACAAGAATCATTCCATTCTAGATACCATTCGGTCACAAATAATTTACTATGACATGCCAATACATTATAATATACATCATACTAATTCTTTCAAATATAATCATAGAAAATATTATATAATCCTATTCCAATTTATCAAACCATAAAGAAAATATCTTCACTTCTTGCCTCTAGCCCTAACCCACTATTTGGATTCTTTACCTAACTAGTTAACTAAAAAAATAGGAATAAGAAGGCTTGAGTCATGGGCAAACTCAGTAAGTAGGCACATAATTGGATACAACTACAATGTGTTCAGACACATAATTACCCAAAATTTAATACTATGGGTGTTACAAACCACCCCTCTTATAAAAGTTTTGAACTCAAAACTTTTAGTATCATGATCATAAGTTTGAAATTACATTTATTCAAACTATTTCACAGCTTGTGGATCCATATCCACATGATACCCGGCGTAAATTGTGCCTATTTGGTCATATATCCTGATCATTCAATAAATGACTTTATGATCAATGATACTTACATGATTTTGCATACACGACACTTACTTTTGCTTTTATCCTTATAAACACGTACTTTACTCATGAAAGTTAAACAATAATCACCTAAATGTAGAAATCATACGTCAATTCAAAATTATAAACAAGCACATACAAGTCTATGTTAAATACAAACATAATTTCATGTCCACTAAGATACATGTCCTCTCCATCTAGATTCTTATGTATTTTCATTATCAACTCAAACACATAATTAATTCCTTAGATCGCCTTATCCTTAGGCATCCTTTATGTATAGTTATTTTCATAATGTCATTATCAATGTTAACCCACCCTTATCATTAAGGCTTTATCATTTCTAACTACACCATGATGCGCACTAGTCTCTCCTTGTATGCTCGGCTATGAAGCTTGCCAGGTCCACGACAGCCTTCCTGTTGTCCTCCGTGGCACCTCACCCTCATTGCTTCACAAGGCAGGTTAACAGAATTAGAAACTATGTCATCACACATTTGTGCCACTATGGCCCATCCACATCTCATAGTGTCATAACATATTTAGGCCATCTAGGCCATTATACCATCTTGTGGTCCATTTTCATTAGATATTATGTTAATATATACAAAACATAGCAGTTCCATAGCATGGTACATAATAATGTGCAATAATCACAATGCAACACCATTGCAACATCAGTGTAATACTCATAATACCTATTATGTCATAGTCTAGGCTATACGAGCTCAATATTCAACCAGTCATTCAAGTCATAATAATCCTAAGACATCATATCCAATCTAGGCATGTTCAATCCAGGCCCTTCAGGCCACCATGCCTACTAGGCATCTGAATGCCAGACCATCTAGGCCTCCACCCTAGGTGGGTGTCAGATCATACCATCTAGATCTCTACATCATATCTGAGCCATCCAGGCACCACAAACAAGCCCCAGGCTAATTTTAGGCCTCATTCTACATGGATGCTAGGTTTAATAGGCTACCCAAGCAACACATGCCAAGCTCAAAACTATCGAAGCCATCACCATATATAGGTCTTAGGTCATATCCGGGCTAACTAGGCTACACGAGTCAAGTCCCATCATATAGG
The DNA here is from genome assembly GCA_036873735.1 of Pouteria campechiana. Classification (NCBI taxonomy): domain Eukaryota; kingdom Viridiplantae; phylum Streptophyta; class Magnoliopsida; order Ericales; family Sapotaceae; genus Pouteria; species Pouteria campechiana. Next base: position 5,865 of record JAYJMB010000314.1, read on the forward strand.
CCAATCCAGGCCATCTCTGCCACCACCAAGGCATATCATTATTTCCAACCACACCCCCACCATGGCATGGCGGCACCCCATGGATGCCTAGCATATTAGTGGTAAGGTTGCATTGCTTCTCTACGACCTAGCCTCTACCACACCATAACTATGCCATATGGGCATAATCATAGCGTATTGTTGGATTTTTCGGTGGGCTTCCCTCACTCTTCCAATATTTCCTCACACAATACCTTACATACTATCTCCATTCATCACATTCCCTCATCTTTGTGTATATATATATATATCATGTCACATCAATTCATACATGCATAAATGCACATCCACATATATAAATTCTCAACAATCAAAATGCATCAATCACATACATCAATCAAGGCAACTCAGCCTTATAGCAAAATTCAATGTCAATAATAGGAGGGAATACTCAAGTTCATCATCATAATGTCAATCAAAGCAACTCAGTTCAACCATAGTAGGATCCCATGTCAATCAACATACAAAAATAGACCAGTTCATCATTTCCAACCATAGCACACATAACAATTCATTCAATTCAAGTGTGCATCAACAAATTGGGGAATATTCATTCTACACTCATGCCTCATGATAGGCTATCTTGAAATGCCTATTTAGCCAATTTGCAAACAAAGACCATCAAACAGTAATCAAAGTTCCTAACATACAATTCAATCACAGAAGTCACTCACTTCTTAGTTAAATACATAATCCAACAAAACATATATAATAAGGGTCATTTACCTAGATACATTTCTGGTACATATATCATAACATGCCATGTCCACTTAAACCAATCACCCAACCAATAAAGGGCCACATAACCATTTTGACTCTAGGAATCTCTTGCTTTCATCACGAACTAATCAAATAAATATAACTAATTTTCAATTTCCAATAATCATCCATGAAACTTCATAGTTTCATCATGTCAATTTCCAATACACTTGAATGTTCAACATTCAAATACAATCATATTTGAATGGCACAACTATGCTTCTGCTACGCCACTTTGATCATAACAAATCTATATCTATATATATCTATCTTACTCACCTACATAAAGTCATACTTATGCTATCATAACAAATCTATATCTATTTATATCTATCTTACTCACCTATATAAAGTCATACTTATGCTATCACATCACTATCATGTTCATTTCATATTCAAGTCATCTATGGTTTTAAATGCATTTCCACATGAACCAAAGTCAACAATTTCCTAAACTTGTATTGAGCATGTCTTAGCTCCTCTTGCCATTGCAATAACGATATTAGGACATATACAGATTAGCAGGACTTATTATATAGATAAGTCACTAGGCTCTCATACCATTTTGTCATACCCTGCCTAGGGGCCTATGCGTCTTACCTTATCCCATAATTTCCCCATTTTATGAGAATTATTTTGCCTAAAATATAGCAGAATCTAGCCAGAAATATGAGACTATATACCTAGCATATAATACTCATACACAATAATAATCTTAATAATTATAATTTTCTATCATAAACCACAAACATACCCATAATTCACCAATACCCACAGCTGCGTGCCTAGGTTAAAACTGAATCATTATGGCCATACATATGTCACAAGAAGCATACCATTCCAGATACCATTCGGTCACAAATAGTTTACTATGACATGCCAGTACATTATAATATACATTATACTAATTCTTTCAAATATAATCATACAAAATATTATATAATCCTATTCTGATTTATTAAACTATAAAGAAAATATCTTCACTTCTCCCTTCTAGCCCTAACTCACAGTTGGAATTCTTTGAATAAGAAGGCTTGAGTTACAGCGAACTCAGTAAGTAGGCACAATAGAAAATAATAATTAAACAAAAACCACATGTTCTAATCGTGAACATGAATAAAATGTAATGAGGCTCAAGTCCTCATAATTACCATACTCAATCGACCACATTCAGGCCTATAATCTCACAAGTCATCTCTTTACTATATAATACATATAAAATATCATAATTGTGTCATATAGGCATTACACATCATAACTGTGCCATTCTGGCATCGCATTATACCACTATGCAATATACAAATCATGGAATGCTTCCCATTCCATCAATATGCACATTCATTCAAAACAATTCATATTAACACAGTCATGGGATATCTTCTATCCCATAATCAGGGGAGAATCCTTATCCCCATGAATCATCAATTCACACATTCACATAACTACCATAGAAATCTTTGTATACTTCTTATCCCCACTAGTCCATATAATGAAAAACACAACAATATGAGGCATACTATCCATCATAGACTTGGGATATCCTCTATCCCTCTCATTTAGACATTCATACATAAGAATAATGATCATTATGCACAAAACCATGGGACATTTTCTATCCCCAGCAATTAGATATTCATATCATAAAAGAAACATCAATCATTTCAATCCAAGGGATACTTACTATCCCTATAAATGCATACATTCTTACATTCGAGATTACAACAATGATTATGGAATACGACTATGTTTAACCATTCATACATTACAATCATAAATTTCCAGGATATCCCATATCCCCATCCAGTCATACTTGCCTGGATATAAACAATGGGATAACTACTATCTCCATTCATTCATACATTCAATGAAAAAAAAAGCCTACTTACCTGCATGATTAACTATGTAGCAATCTTTATGTTTTCTGTCATGGCTTTCCATCCATATGCCAACCATATGCCAACAGCCTACACATTTATGATCCAATTTACATAATATTCCATCAGACAGATATTGTGCATAGTTTTAACTTTCAATTCCCTAATGAGATAACATCTTTACTTGCATTCTTACCACCATGCCATTTATTTTCAACACTCTTAGCATGATAACAAGCTTCATTAATAATGAATTACATCCTAAAATGATCAATCCTTCATTTCCTTTCATGATGATCTTAGAGTTACAATCAACTCCTTTCCACCTTCCTCTTGTATCCAATATAATTAATAGTTGAATCACCTTAAAACAATTCAATTATACCTCTAATTCAACGAATGTGCTGCTTAAACACTTCAGACACAAAAGCCCTTTCTAACCTCTAGTTAGGTTATGACCTAAAATTAGATCTTTGACACTTAAACATGTCTTAAACCACTATAATCCATGAATTAATCATTTTCTTCTCCATTTTAATTCCTTGTTTCTTATGCCTTTTTATCCCATGATTTTTCTTCATCTCAATTCATCAATGTGTTTAGACACGTAATTACCCAAAATTTAACACCCCAGGTGTTACAGTAGGTAGGTGCTTGAATGCAATCTTTGGTAAGTGGAATGTGAATAGGAGATGAAGATGCTGGAGTTGAGATACTAGGAGGAGTGATGCTAAAGTCTGAGAGAAGAAGATTAAGCCTCTTCTAAAGTGTTTACTCAAGGCAACTCTAATCCTCTCGAAGTTGTCTAACCTCATATGCAAGCCTAGCAAATGCATGGGACATGTGATGAAAAGGAGACTCGCTCTGTAAGTGGCTCTTTGGCAATTTGTCCTCTTTATCTCTCATCCTTCTCCCCCTTAGAGGGTGCTCTATTCGCTCTATCTCCACCTTCCTCTTTGTCACTAGTCTCCTCATCATCAAACATCTCTTGTCTATTTTTCTCTTCCATTTTAGCTCTGTATTGTGCCTCAATAACACACCTTCTTTTGACCATAGTATCTCCAACCCAATCTTTTTTTGTGTGTGGACATGGTGAGAGTAGATTCTCCCAATGTGGGAATAGAGAAGTAATCAAACATCTTGGTTAGCCACATTCCATATGGAGCAACCTAATTGGTTCTTTGTTGCATGTAACTAAAGGAATTGAAAATTAGTTTTGGCAAGTTCACATATTGGTAGTTGTAGATCAAGTATAAAATCTTTGCATCAGAGCTATGACCTGCTCTTTCTCCCCCAACTTTGGGACTATCATGCTTTCTATGACTTTTCCTAGCATTCTTACTTCTATTGAAAGGTCGTTTGTCCTTTTATACCAGTGACGAAGACCATATGTGATTCTAGAAGCTCCTATGGACAAGACATTGAAGTATTTTTCATTTTTCATGCCTAGCTCTTACTCATTGGATGGTACCCAAAGTATCTCTCCTAGTTGTCTATCGTGTGAAGTGAGATGTGTACCAAACTTAATGTTTACACCCTTTACTGTTGATCAATACTCATTGAGATTCCAGTTAAAAAATTATTAATAGTAGCTCATGAAAAATAGGAGTATCATACTTTAATAATTCGCTCCATCCCGGGTAATTAATCATTGCCCAAAATCTGACTTACATTTATCTTGGAAGTTAAAGTTAATCTTCCTAAGCACATGCACTAGCCTCCCAAGCATGGTAGTGTAGAACTTATGTTTCCACTCTTCAATGCCAAAGTAATAATATGGGAGAACTTTAGGATGAAATTTAAGCTTGGGAACCTTCTTCCCATCTATTATTTCAGGCAACAACTTCAAGTTAAACATCTTAATATTCTCATTGCCTTCTAATCATTCACCCATTTGGACTTATGCCACATCTTCTTCATTATGATCAAAGGAGTGAGTAGCATGAGAAGAGTTACCTTGAGAGCCGCTTGGAAAGTGGACTCTCTTGGACTCTATGGAGGCTCTAGAAGTGGTGACCCTTGAAGATGATTCTCCTCCACACATCTTAGGGCAATTTACCCCTCTTTAGATCTTGGAAGCAACCATTTTGAGTGCCATGGGATCTAGGAAATGATGTTGATGATGAAAATGGGACAAATAGGGATGAAGGAAAGTGTTTTCTTGATCAGAATAGGCTTTAGGAAGAAATAAGGGAGTTGGAGTGGGAATAAAAAGAGATAGAATATGAATAAGTGTGAAGGAGTTTATCCCCTTTCGAATTGGTAGGTGCCTCTAATGTAGATGCCTAGGACCGGAGGTGCCTAGGTTACAGGTGGACCCCATGCTAGCAACATATTTTTCTTTAGTTCTTCATTTTCCTATTCTCTAAGTTCTTCCCCAATATCATAATTTTCAACAATTCATCGCAATTTATCACATATAATACATTTTACTCAATTTTTTAATTAATTATCCAAAACCTAGCTCATTTCAAGTTTGAGAATTCATGTTTTTATGTGTTTGTATCTATCATTCTTAATTCTCTTCTAATTTTATAAAAACTCTCTTGTGACAATGGTTTAGTGAAGATATTTGCGAGTTGAGCATCCATAGGTGCACATTATAAACATACATCATGCTTTTCCACATGGTCTCTAATAAAGTGATGTCTAACCTCAATATGCTTCATGCGTGAATGTAGTACTAGATTTTTTATTAAGCATATTGCACTAGTATTATCACCTTATAAGAATGTCTTTGCAAATCAAATTATAGTCTAGAAGTTGTTGTTTCATTCAAAGGAATAACAATTCCCAGTTGTTATATATTCAGCTTCTATAGTGGAGAGTGCTACAATGGTTTGTTTCCATGAAAACCAAGAAACCAACCTATTTCCAAGGAATTGACATGTTCCATTTGTGTTTCTTCTATCAACTTTGTACCCTTTAAAGTCAGCATCTAAGTATCCAATCAATTCAAACATAGATCCTTTCGGATAACAGAGCCCTAGACTTGGTGTATCCACTAGGTACTTAAAAATTCTTTTTATTGCAATTAGGTGTGACATCTTTGGAAATGATTAAAATCTAGCACACAAACTGATGGTTCAAATTATAATTCCTTGCAAGTGCATGTACTTATAGCAATATAGTGTGCAATGCAAGGGTCAATCCTAAGAGAATAACCAAATCAATTTAACTAGTTTTAGTTACTGAACTAATCTATCATTAAAAAGAATGTATTTAGAACTAAGTGAATAATGTGTAATGTTGGATGGGATTGCAGAAACTGAATGGAATGGTAAAAATCAATTACTAATAATAATGTAGGGAGTTTAATAAGATGCAAAAGTTTAGGGATCCGATTTTGCCACTAAATGATACCCCTTTGCTAGTGGAATGTTGTATTCAATATTTCACTTGGGTTTGTTCTTTCAAATGTATGATTATTAGTATTAAGTGTGCAGGTTAAAATCAACTATTTTCACTCATTCCAATTACCTATGGTGTATACCATAATTGAGGTGAAAACCCATTAAGCCTAAAAACGTAATGAACCAAAATAAGATGGTTTAGCATATGGTGTGTACCTTAACCATCTATCCTTTTCATTTAAGGGAGCTCATGGTTTAGCATATGGTGTCGACCTTAACCATACTTATATAATCAATTTAAGTCATAATATTAGTGATCAAGCAATAAAATGAATCAAATCATTGCAAACAACATAATGAATGAAATAAGATCATCTAGTCATTAATAACCAACAATCCATATAGCAAAGAGTACCAAATAGGGTTATATCTTCACCCTAGAAAGAGGGTTTTAGTTCATCATGAGAATCAAAATAACTCCCTTAGGCAAAATCATCACAATGTAGATCATTTCTTCTACCTCTTTCTTGAAATCTCCCTCTTTCTCCTCAAGAAAAACCAAGGCTCCACCCCTTACAACCCTTAGTAAAAACCCTAGAATGAATATAGAAGATGCCCCTCCAAACCCTCTCTCATTGCCTCAAAAAGAAGGAAGATAAAGCAGTAGAAAAATTGGTAGAAAACTCGGATGGCGCCAGTGTCGTGGCTTGAAATCCTAAGTCGCGGCTTGCAAATTGCTGAATGCGCTTCATGTGCCTTGAATGTCCTTCACATTGTGGCTTGGGTAGTGGACTCCATGGCTTGAGTTTTTCTGAATGAACATCATGCTTTGAACATTTTCACCGCTGCGGCTTAGGTATGGGATGCCGTGACTTAGAAAATTTTTCCTACATAGAACTTGATGCATGAATTCTCAGGCCACAACTTAGATTTCTAGGCTGCGGCATGGGAATTGCTGTCTCTCAAACTGCCTTGGTTTGTTGCTCCTTTTGCTAGTTATATTCTTGTCCAATCTTTCAAATCCTAAGTCGCGGCTTGAAAATTGCTGAATGCGCTTCATGTGCCTTGAATGTCCTTCACATTGTGGCTTGGGTAGTGGACTCCATGGCTTGAGTT
>JAYJMB010000315.1:0-18191 GCA_036873735.1 Pouteria campechiana
CGTGCACTTGCGAGGTTATTTAAAACCTGGACCATCAAGTTTTTGGCGCCGCTGCCGGGGACAGATGGAAGCCATCAGGCATTTTAGTAGTGAACATTGTGTGCATAACTTGCCAACATTACAAGTAGATTAGGAATCCTGGTTCAATGCTAAGTTGGTAACCAGCACTTAGGTTTGTGTCACCTCTTACCTATGCCACCTTAAGGCACTAGTATCCTAACCTTCCAAGATTCATCTATTAATCATGCCTAGGTTTTAGGCCTTTGGTTATTGCATTAGCCCATATTGGATTCTCAATCAACCCAACTATATTGCTAGTTCATCTCAACCTATCTAAGTTTACTTTGACACGAATAAATCTCAGCCTAGTCGCTTAGTGTTGGCCCCCTTGGTGTTAGTAGCTCAAGAGAGTAGGAGGGAGGGTGGGGGGATTGCTTAACAAATATTTTTCCAAATAAAAATTATGCAAGAAATGATTAAGAATAAAACACCAAAGCACATAGTAATTTTTATTGTCGTTTGTCCCAATGAAGGTTCCTAACCCACTTCTATAAGACAACCCTTGTCCTAGGTTCCACTCTACATAATTTCTCATAACATGTTGCTTTCCCAAAGCTCAATAACAAACTCTTACAATTCATCACTACAAGTTTAACCTCCTATAGAAACAATCACTCATTGCAAGTTACCCAACTTCCAAAAACATTTCACAACTTGGTGAATAATAAAGATAGCTTATATAATAGAATTTCCTCTTACTATGCAAATGTACTCAATAAAGAATAAGTAAATAAAAAATTTAATCAATGTAAAGCACATGCTTCAAACTCTCTTGTTTTATGGATATAGCTTGAAGCTTTGAATTGACTTCTGGTATAGTGGAGTGAAGACTTGTGGAAGAAAACTTTATTTATCTTGTAAATGCACAAATGTAATCTCTTACAAAACTTCTTTTTCCTTTAAGTGGAATCTCTATTTATAAGGTCTTGAAGGAGTCATGACCATTTGAAATCCAACCTAACCATTGAATCAATCTTGCAGAAAAACATATGAAATATGGCACCCACAATCATAGACCTCTACGGGACTTACATGCCCATTGTCAACAAACTTTATCAAAAAAACTGACCCCAAAGACCTCTATGATCTGATCTGTCAAATCCTCTATGGAAGTAGCCATTATTAGATATAATGACAAACCTCTATGCATGTTTGGTCTTCTTTGTCAATGCCTTTGTTGGAAGGTATCTATTACAGCTTTAATGGAAGACCTCTGTATGCCTTCTATTTCTCCTTTATGGTCGGTCTCCTTTGTTAACTTTGATAACTTCAACTGCCACTAATTGCTAATTTCAACTGCCACTAATTGCTAATTTGTAGACCTCTAGAGCTTTTGAAGTTCTCCTCAGTGATCTCCTTTGTGATGAACTTATAACTTTAGCTCTTTTTCAGTTTCTTCTAGGGACCTTTGTTTATTAACCCTAAGTGTTTGGTTTTGATGATTAACAAACTTATTTATGATTTGAATTAAGCTAATGACATATTATTGAGATTTTTGACTTCAAAGAGAACTTTGAAAGAACATACCAATTTTCAAAGTGGCTTTCAAAGGCTTCAAAACAAACTTCAGAAGTTCTAGAATTATGTCTAGAAATTTCAGAGAGAGTATTCTAAATTCAGAAGGAAGAAGAAGGTTTAGAAGAAGAAAAAGAAGGTTCAGTGAGAAGAAGAAGTTTCAAAAGGAAGTAGAAGCTTCAGAGTAACTTTGGAGCATGCTTCAAATGATGGTCATGAGCTTTAGAGGTGAACTTCAAGTTTGAGGATCTTAGAGGTTAAGTTCAGAACATGGGAAGCCATCAGAAGATCTGAATGCTACATCTGAGAGCTTTGGAATATGCTAAGAGGGAGAAGTCCATGCTTCAGTGGTCAGAAGGAATAATCAAAAGTTAATTCAAAAGCAAGGAAGTTCTTCAAAGCATGCTTCAGATGGTGAATAGAAGCATCAAAAGGGAAAAAGTAGATGTTAGAAATGTCAACATTCGGAAGGAACTTTAGAGCTTAAAAGATGAACTTAGATGATCTAAAGTGCATTGCTGGAATGAAATTCAAACCAAGCTGATGTTCAGAAGATCTGAAAGAGAGTTTCAAAAGCTTTGAAGTTAAATACGACAACCATAATTGACAAGCAATCAACCTTTAGAATTTTTGAAGTTTAACTTTAGAAGTTCTGAAGCACGCTTATAAGACAAATTATGTTAAGTGTAGAAAACATAATTTGTAACGGTTGAAAACTTACTAGAAGAGATAATTAATGGCTGAAAGAGTATAAATGAAAGTTCAAATGAAGACGAACGAGACTCTTGAGTGCATTAAACAAGGATCAATCTTAAAAACTCAAGATTGCAGAATGTACATTCTTGTGCATTTTGTCCATTCGGTAGATTTTTCTCTATTAGGGCCTATGAGGGATGCTACCATTCCGTTTCTTCTTAATAATTTTACTATTCTTTTTGTCAAAACTTTTGGCAGAGTCTGCCCTAAATTATGTGGATATAAGCCTGTGCATGCATTAATCATATATAATAATATATAATAATTGAATTTAAACAATTATAACTAAAACCATAAATGACTCAACTAGCCCAACTCACCCACAACCCAGAACCTGCTTAGCTTCATGATGGTAATGAATATAATCCCTCTACATATCATACACAGGTGTCAAGATTATTACATATGATTTTGATGATAATAAAATTTTATTCAAATAAAATAATATGTGTGCTTAAATCGTTAACAATCATATGCATAATTATGATTTGATAAATGTTAATTGATAGTGTGAAATGTATACATGACCATGAATGTTTAATTATGTGAGCATACATCTTCTACTTAATGGTGTGCTTAATCTTAAGTTATCATTCTTTAATGTGTCTTAACTTGTTGAATCATATTTAGCGCCATACTCTGTTAAGCTTTCACATTATGTACTTAAATAAAGATGTATATTATCCTTGCTCTACAACATGTTAAAATCATATGAGGATAAAATACACTCTGATTAAATGATATATCTGAAAGCTAACAACATAGCACGTGCAAAAAACTTCTAAGTGTAGGATAACAATCATTTGCAACCACCTGCCACAACATCCGCTATGCTCTAAATGGATTAGACTGTTGAAGATCATCGAAGAAGAAGAAGAAGAAAACAAGGCTTCGAAGACGAGCTACAAGGAGCTTGCTTTGTCTATTAAATCCAAAGAGAAACTTCTATTGACAAATGCAGTGACAAACAGTTGAAGACAAAGCCATGGTCAGAAAGCTTAAACTGCAGACCGTCCATTAGCTAAAGTTTGTCTGAGATAAAGTAAGAAGGAGAAAGCTAATTAGGATCTCAGAAAAATGAAGAAAGAAGAATGATAAAGAGATGGTCACCTAAATAAGTATGCATAAAGGGAACCAGAATAGCTAGAAGTAAGAATTTGCCCGAGGATAAAAAGGCAAGATCTAAAAGACAAAGTGAAAGGAACTTCGTCTGAGCAAAGATAGACAAATCAAGAATGAAGTAAAGAGGGAAGTTGTAGTGATGAACTACATCCATTGCAGAATAAATGAGGAATTTTACTTCATCTGAAGAATTAAATTCATTTGTCACTTACTATAGATGAAGTGGAAGCTACACAACTAGCAGAGACGAACCTACGTAGACAAAGGAGCTGCTTAGACAAGTGAACTTCAATGCAAAGCCACATTCATTTACAACTTACTACAGACAAACCAATAGACAAAGTGCATAGCATAATTCATCCAAGACAAAGTAAGGTTCATCTGTCACTTACAATAGATGAATGGGAACCAAAAGAAGAATATCATACTTTGTCTGTTCCAACAGACAAAGCAGAGTTTGTCTGTTCCAACAGACAAAGCAGAGTTTGTCTGTCGATTACTAGAGTTTGCTTATCAGTCCTACTTCATTTATGGCACCATAGTGCATCTGTTATTTACAATAGATAAAGCACACTCATGAAGGATCGACTAACAGACAAATTTCTTGGAGAAATTCATCTAAAACTTATAACTAACAAAGCAGAGTTTGTCTATCAATTAGCAGAGTTCGTCTATCGATTAGTTTGACTTTGACGCTACAGTTCATTTGTTATTTATAACAGATAAATCACATTTATGAAGGATCAATTGATAGATAAACTAATGGGAGAACGCATCGATAACTTATGATAGATATATGCAGACAGGGAGCGATTGTGATTTGTCAAAGAAAATTTGATTTATGTGACTTGCACCTAAATGGCATCTACATTCATGCTTTTATTATGCAAACTCATTTTAGTCACCATTTTTGGCAACAAGCAGCACTGCAAGTTTTCTAGCAATGTCAACTCAGAATAAGAAAAGATATTTTAGCAATAGCTTATCTTTCTCTCTATAAAAGAACGACAATGCAGCAACTCAAGAAAAGTAAAGAGGCATGCACTCCAATGGAGAAATCTCAATGGTCTTCTTCATGCTGCCCTCGTTTCTACATTCAACGGAACTCATCTTCTCCAATGATCGAAATTATGAAGAAGTTATTTACGTAGAAAAGGTGGAATAATTCAAGAGGGAGAAGGAAAACATTTCAAATGAGCTTAACCTTTTGCAAATCTTTCCACCCATGGCCAAGAGCTTAAATCATCATCTATCTTTTATGAGCTTCAATCTTCATATCTTTATGGCCATTGGTTTTACATTTTGGGAAGATCTTTCTATGTTGTTAGAGCTTTGAAAGATCTCATCTTCCCCTATGCTTAACTGTGTATTAGTTTTCTAGTTAAACTAATAAACCTGTGAGTTTGTGTTGAGCTTAGGAAAAACACAATGTATGAGTTATTGGTGAGCTCTAGAAAATTAACAAGTTTGCTGGTGATCTTAAAAAACAATGAGTTTCCTGGTGAGCTCGTAAAAACCAGAAGAGTGTTGGAAGCACTATGTTTATGCCCCATCGAGTTGAAATCTAAAAGAGTGCTGGGAGTACTATTGTATTTCCATTATATGAGATATAGTGAAACCCAAGGCACAATGAGTGTGTTCTCTTGGGAGAGTGGATGTAGGGACGGGGTTCCCGAATCACTATAAAAACCATGTTGTTTGTGTGCGTTTATTTATTTGCTTTATCCTTCATGTACTTTACTATTTTATTATTCATTTTACAATGCACCACACACAAGCATGAAAAGAGGTAAATGATTCAATAGAGGTTAAGTAATGAATTTTTATATACCCAATTCACCCCTCCCCTCTTATGTTAAGCTATACTATGGGACTCTACAACAGCTATTGTTATGACATGCCAATACATTTATCTTTTACATAACAGAATACATTTCTAATAAATTATTAAAATTTGAATAAATATAGATTCCAATTTCTTCAATACATAATAAAAACCACAAACTAAATTAACATCTTCCATAGCTCCCTTGCTTGACTTGTCCACTAAAAATTTAAATAAGAAAGCGTGAGTTTGAGCAACTTAGTAAGTAGGCATGTACTAGAAAATAATAATCAATAATCAAGAACATAATATAATCACAATCAAAACATGTACAACCATGCCCAACATTCACATGTAATACAATATTCTTTCCATTCCAGTCACCAAATTCTCAACATTGCAAAATACCATATTATCCACCATCTTATAATATACAACATCCATTCCTAAACAAAATTATGGGATACTCTCTATCCCTATCCAATCAAGCATTCATATGAAACTTCATTTACTTAAGTATGGGATAATCTCTATCCCAACAATCCCATAGCCTTACCATAACAAAACACCAAGTATTTCAATCCAAGGGATGCCCACTATCCCTAACAAACCAAATAATATCAACCATAAACAAATACGGGATATTCACTATCCCCAACCCAAGACATACAAGCTCGGATTCAAACAAATGGGCAAATTCTCATGCATTCAACCAGAAAAGGGGGCCTACTTACCTTCTTATGCCTCCAATTCCATAACTCATCAAGCTCGACAATTTGCTTTCTTTCTATATTCCAATGGCCCTACAAGAAATATCCAATGTGCATACAACAATGTCATTTATTTGCAAAAGCAACGTTGACTAATTCATATTAGATCAAAGACAATGAGGCCACTATTGAATCCATTTATTCTTGAAGTGCATAACAACACTCTAATGTTAATCACAAATCTATTTAATATGTATTCTCTCTCAATCACTTTCTAATTCATATCATCCATTTATTAAAGATTCGCATCGTTTCTCTTATGGAAACACTTCATCAAACATATGATAAACATCATTTCAATAACAATGAATTAATCTTCATAACAGGTTAAGTAAACTATAACTTTCAATAGCTGACTGCCACCAAGCTTAAACTCATCACTTATTTTATATGTAACTTGATTTATACTCAACTAACCTTAAGAATAATTCAATTATGCCTCAATTATGCTTTTAATGCGAACACTTCATGGCTCAAATAACACACACACAAAAACCTCACTTAGGTCAAGGTCAAAATTTTGATTTTACATATCCAAATCACCCTATACAAGTCTCAAAGCATTATAAGTCACAAATTACACATTTCCCCCATCATATACATACCTAAATCATGAAATTCTCTATTTTTTACTATTCATAAAGACCCTAACAAGCCTAAACTATGAATTCTTATGCCCAAATCACTATAATCAATATATTAACTTATTTCCCCCATGATTAACATAATAATTCTATCATTTTCCCCCATATTTTCACTATTCACAAAAATTTCCAAAACCCTAGTTTACAAAAATGGAAATTGAATTGGGGAAAAACCCACATACCTTTCATTTTGTTCATGACTTGGAGCATAGATGAAGAAACAAACTATAATTCATCAAAAACCCACCATGGGTTGCATTAACCACAAATTTTCTCCCTTTCCTCATCATCCCAACTGAAAAAACCCATCTTCAAAGAATGCTTGATCATTTCCACACTTATACAAGGTGCATTTGTCATAAAATCCCAAGGTTTTTGGAGTATCCAAGGGCTCATGAAGAAGGGGTAGTCATGGGGAAGAAAGAGGAATGGAATGGCTTAGAAAGAATTAAATGGACAGAAGAAGAAAAATCACCACACTTATCTCAATGTCGGGGCTGTGGCGCCAGAAAAATCTAATGCCGCCCCATGAAGTTTTCGAAATGGTGGCTCGGTGTTGAACCTTGCTACCCACCACTCCTTGCCTATTTTTAAAGTGGTTTTGCGGTGCCGAACCCGGTTTTCCTTCCAATTTTTTATTTTTTTCTCCTATTTATTCATTCCTTTTTCCTATATTTTTAGTCATAACATTTTCCCACATAATACTAACATCTAATGCATAGAAATTATGCCCCAAATAACTAACATCAAATCATTTGCATTATTTTATTTCAAAACAATTTCTTCCCATCTTAATCCATCACTGAAATGACAATTTTAAATTTTTTTCTTAGCTTAATTCCTTTCCATTTTCAGTTACATTAGAAACAACTACAAATATTCAAGTACCAAATTATAAAATTTAACACCCTAGGTGTTACAATTCTCTTTAACTAGCTTCAATGTTTTGAGTGTTCAAAGCTCTATCTTTTCACTTTAGAGGAGAATTAAAGGACAATCAGGTTTATCGTTTTATCATTATTCTTCAGCTTACTACTATTTACATTTATGCCTAGTTAGAAGCAGTTTATTTGTACACATTTGTATGAAATGGAGAGTTGCTGGTTAGCTCTGGAAACCAGATTATATGAGTTTGTTGGTAAGATCTAGAAAAACTAATGTTGTATGAGTTGTTGGTGAGCTTAGAGGAAAACTAGTGTGTACAAGTTTCTAGTTATCTTGCGGGAAACCATGTTATAAGAGTTGTTAGTGAGCTTGGTAAAACCAGTTGTGTAATAGTTCTTGGTTAGCTCTAGAATCCAAGGGAGGTGTTATTCCACACATGTATAGTGGAACTCAAGGTTGGGAAAACCTTGGAAAGTAAAGTAGGTGCCTATAACACTTAAGGTGCTAAAATTTGAAGTACTAGTAGTGAGGTATTGTTCTAACTAGTAGCTACATGAATAAAACTTGAATTAAATCAAAATTAAAGCAATGATATGTATTCCTATAAGCTAGAGTCGAATATGATGTGAATGGTAGTTAATTGGATAAATGTGATGATGAATTAGTATGACTTTTAATTATTTAATGAGGTTATTATGAATTTTTAATATGATTTTGATATTTAATATGTGCATATATCATATTTAAAGAAGGATTAAGTACATGAGTTGTATATGAGGTGAAATTTTGTATTTAGCATAAGAACATATGTTAAAGAAGTTGAAAATGTAAATGGTTTCACTTGTGTCCAAATTTTGACATAGACGTTAGATGATTTAGAAAAAGTTTATAGATCTTAATATTATATTTCAAACGAATTAAGAATCATTTACTTCCAAGTTTATATGAGAGAATTATAATTGAAATAGTATAATGGTCTCCAAATTCAAAAGACGTCACTTTGAGGCTCTACGACTCCAAATGGAGGCTGATTTTGAAATTGTGATAAACATATAAGTTATATCCCTTGAAATTATATGTCCAATGTGTAACACTTGGTGGTGTTAAATTATAGATTATTATTTAAAAGTTGTGATTTTGAATTTTATATAGTGAGCAAATTGAAATTTTAATTTGGAGTAGGAGAAATTGTGAAATTTAAGATAAAATGGTGCATGCTGAATTTATATGCACGTGAAAATAATGCTATGATTAAATTGTAGTTGATAGACCCAAATGTTGAGTATTTTGATGATTAATTAATGAAAAAACTATCATTTTAATGCATTAGAAAAGGCATAAGAAAAATTAAAAAAATAATAAATTAGGCATAATTTAAGATTGAAATTAATGTATATATTTTAATAATTACATGATGTCATTTTAATTATGCAAGAGAATTATTACATTTTGTGGGTATAATTTATGTGGTAAAATCATATGAAAATTAGTAGAAAGGAATGAAATTAAATAAAGGAAAGATTGGGAAAAACTCAAAACTGTATGTCTATTTTAAGAAAATGCTAAATTTGAAAAATAGGTCATTTGTGTTTAATTATTTTGACATAAATAATGGATGAATTAGAAAAGTGTTCAACATAAAAATTTGTATATCTTTAAATTTTCTAATGAATTAAGAATCACATAATTTTGATATCGGATGAAGAAATTATGATCAAAATAGTAAGACTGTTCTAAATTGCTAAAAAGTAATGGTTTGAATTATTAGGCCACATTAATTAAATATTTTGACATATTTTTGTGATAATTTAGAAACTTTTGTAACCATAAAGGTTATAGCCCTTGAAGCTATCTTTCCAATGCCTAAAAAATCATGTCATTTGGATATCATATGAAAAAGATATGCTGCAATTACTAAGGTTGTATCTGATGGATAATTAAGGACGGGATTAAAGTGTATAAATTGGAAAATTATGTATTAATTATGCAAAATAATTCTTGAAAATTTGTATGAAAGAACCATTGAAATAAATGTGTATAATATGAAATTTGTAAACGATTTATTGATTTTTATGTGATATTGAGGTTTAATTATTAAGTAATGACCCTTAATTTGATTAAGGCTTGATATTATGATTAAATGAATTTATCCCTAATTATTTGAAGAGGATTAATTAGGAAAATTAATTTATTTATGAAAGGAATAATTAAAGTACACATTAATTACATTAAATTGAGGAAATTAAAGAAACAATAGAGTTGTGTGTGCATAGTGTGGCATATTCTTGTGGAGCACCAAATCTAAACCTAAGTAACCTTAAGCAAGAGACGTCCCCACCTCTTTTCTGCCTCTCTTCTCACGTCCAACCAAGGAGAACAAGCAAGCCATTTTTCCCACAACCCTTCTTCCATCAAATCCCAACGAAATTGCTTGGGAAAAATTCCCAAGCAAAGGAGAGATTGTTCCCACCCCATTTTTATTCTTTGGGACATCATTACTCAACAAGAAGTTGCTAGGATGTGAGAGACCTTGTTGATTGGGGAGGAGAATTGAAGGAAGGGCTTGATTTCATCAAGGGTTGAAGGTAAAATCATTTCCTCAACTCAATTTTCAGTATATGCATGATTAGGCCATTTTGTTGATCGTTTGGGGGTGATTAGAGATGGGAACCTTGCTGAAATTTTGGAGAAAAGATGGGGGAATGGATTGTGACGAGATTAGGAATGTAAATAGGTTGATTTAGGCATGATTAAAGGCCCATATTGTGGACAACAAGAATGGCATGATGAAGGGTGGAGATGCATGATTTGGACATTGATTTGGGTGTCATGATTTGTTTGCATGAATTTGGTTATTAACTGATGATGATTGTTGACTAATTGATGCTAATTTGTGATTATTTGTACCCAAATATTGTTGAAAAAAATTCAAATTGAACATATGCATGCCACATGTTTGTTTAAATGCAAAAAAGAGAAGTTGTAGCATAAAGCTGTAAAGCATCAACTATTTGGATGTGATTAGGGGTTAAATAATCTATTTAGATATAATTGATCATTAAATAATGGTTATTTTTGATCAATGAATGTTATTATGCTAAAGAATAGCTTAGTGATGATGGAAAAATGGAATTTCCAGCATATATGCTCAAGATGTATGTTGAAATGCAAGAATGGACTATTTAGGGCATGAACTTAATTACACAATCTATTTGGGCATGACTCCTTATTAATTAGTAATTAATTGGTGTTTACATAATGTTAATTAGGTTAGAGATTAGTTAGAATGGATGGAAATTAGGCTTCAAACCATGTCTACAACTTGTTTGTGGAAATGTTAAAGTGGGGTTGTTTCAGAATGCAATAATGCAAGGGTTGTTTTCTAATTAATTTTTGTGGGCAAATTAGCATGATTATGATGTAATTATCATGATAATTATGTTAGTAATTACATGCATATGAAAGGAAATAAAGTTCATGTGTGCTATGTTGCTAAACTATATAATTTCAAAATGCATATGTTGTGTTTGACAAAATGCCCAAATGAATGGACTGTTTGGAGGTGGGATGGAATTGCATAAATTATGTAATTAAATTAAACTATAATTGGGTTGATTATGATGGGGTTGAAGTTTTAATTATATGGAGAAATAGATTGCAGTTAGATGTAAATGCATGTTTAAATGTTTAGTGGAATACATGTGTATGTAGGATTATGGAAGCATCCTTGGGAGCCAAAAATGTTGAGTTAGAGGCCTTGTGGAGAGTGCTGCTTCACATAAGGTAAGTAGGATCTTTCTTGGTTGCATGTATGATGAATGGGGATAATAATTATCCCAATGATTGCTTTTGGGCATGTATGAGTGAATGGGGATATTGAATATCTCATTGATTCTCAATTGTTATATGTATTGACTATGTGATTATATGGATGTGATTGGACTAAGAATGCTCAAAGTGTATGTGTGGTTTGAAAAGAATGGTGTGCATTCTCTGATTCTTTTCTTGTTGAATGGATACATGAACGAGAATAAAGCTTATCCTAAGATTCTTCTGTCTATGGTGTATTCAGTAAATGTGCGAAAAGGATGGGATAGAGATTATCCCATGCCTATACTGATACATAATATTGTGTATATATGTTTGTATTATCATGAAATGACTATGTGTATTGCTGGAATAGAAATATTCCAGGGGAATGTATTATGGGTGATAATGACATGTGAATACGCCTGAATGGCATAGGATGTGATAATATGACTAATGAGGGCTTGAGCCTCATGTGTATAAGTTCATGATGTGATTGCATTGCGATATTTTATTCATGTTCTGGTTTAGAACATGTTATTTTTAATTAATTATTATTTTCTATTTTAGCTTACTTACTGAGTTCGTCCGAGACTCATGCCTTCTTATTATATCTTTTAGCTGACAAGACATGTAAAGAATCCTAACTGTGGATTAGGACTGGTGATCCAGACTTTAAGACATTTTTATTCTGATATGGTAAACTGGGATTGGAATCCCTTCATGTTATGTAATTGTATACAAGTGTATTTCATTCCAAATGTTGTAAATAAAATATAACAGTAGGTCATAGTGAATTAACTGTATTATTGTAAGTGGATCTTTATGATTGCCATCATGATTGGTTCCGGTCTTAGAACAGATCTGAGGGTGCGAGTGTGAGTTGTCATTAATCTTAATTATCCTATGATTGTCATATTTATAATTTTTTTATTAAATGTTTGTATTTCAGGTATAGACCCTGATATGTTAGGGTAGAATCTACTAGATTTTAGGTAGAAATTTCATAGAAATGGAGAGTTGTTGGGAAAACATTAGCATCCTACATTAGCCTCGGTAGTGTGTGGTGAAAACACATACCTGTGAGGGTGCGGGGTGTTGCAAAATGGAAGATGAATCACTTAATTCAGAGTTATTATGAGTCAGTTATGGCTAAATTACCAAAATTGCTCCTGGTTGATAATTTAAGGCCACAAATAATGAGATTAAAGTTGATCATTTGAGAATTTTATGTATTAATTATGCAAAATAATTTTGAGAAATTATATGTAAGATCCATTAAGATAAATATTGATTTTTAGAATTTTCAATGGTTTATTGATTTTTTGTGACATTTGAGACTTAATTATCAAGAGGGTGAATAAAGGCCATCATGATTTAAATGGTATTATGTCTATTTATTTGAAGGAAAGTATTTATATAATTAATGTGTACATGTGTGGGAATGGTAATGTTAACTTAATTTTGATATTTGAAGGGAATTAATTGATGAAATTAATGGAGATTTAGGATTGTACATGCATCATGGGGCGTGCACTTGCAGAGCACTAAAGGAGCCAACCCTTATAGTGTTCCACCCTCTTCATTCCTTACCCAAATTCCTCTCCTCATGCCCACAAGCTGCTGCTATTGTTTCCTATCTCTCCACGCTTCATTTTCCTTCACTTTCTTGCTTAGAAAAAACTCCCTTTGGATGTGCAACCACCTCTACACATCAAGAGCACCAAAAATCAATCCATTTGGGCATTGAGGAAAAGGGAAGAATCTGATCATTTTATCCAAGAAGCCTCCTTCTTCCAATTCGTGGAGAGGGCTTGGGAGTTAGGGATGAAATTTTGATCTTTTGGTGGAAACAATCTCAAATCTCGTTGGTAAGTAATCATCTCCAACAAATTTTCTTATTTTCAGTTTATGGGATGTTGTATTGTAATTCATGGGCTAAATTTGCACGATTTTGAATGGAAACTTGTTAGGGTTTTATATGGGGATAATTATAGGTTTAAATACCACATTATTGGAGTAATATACATGCAATGGACAACAACACTATAGTGTATGAATAGTGTAATTCATGAATTGGGGAAAAGATTGATGAATTTGGGGATGTAATGAGTTCATTATCATCTATTTTGATGTTAAAGTGCATTAATAAATGATGGAATGTAGTTGGGATTGTTTTATAAAAGACCATAAGTTACTAAATTTTCAAATATATATGATACACATCACATGTTTGATAGAATGTCTTAGGAATAAACAAATGGACAACAATATAGTAAGGACATGGGCAACATTTTAAGAGAGTTTAATATATTAGAAATTAAGTTTTATGAATATTATATGATTAGGATTATTAAGCAAGTGTTAATTGTAATTAGAACTACATTCTAAAGGAGTAATAGTTGCTAAAAATTTTTGTTTGGATGGTGTAAGATAGATTTTTGACGAAATGCTCACTTGGGAACCATGGTAGAATTAGATCATCATCTTGCAGCCCTAAAATAGCCATTGAATGGACCTTAAATAAACATATTAGTCACCCTAAATGAAGGGTTAAAGGATGATGGAAAAATGGACAGCACTATGGTGTGTTAAAGTGAACAAATGACACTTGAAATGTATTAGAAAACATCTCCCTAATTGGACAGATTCATGAACAAATTTTGGTACCTAAAAACCATATTTAGTTGGCTTGAAATAATTTGATGAGATCTGTTATTAAATAAGACATAAATATAGAATGAATGATAGACACACATCATTATTTATACAGGACCGTTTGAGATATGGATTGGAAGCCAAATGACGGAGCTTAAGGCCTTGTGGAAAGTGCTACTTCACATGAGGTAAGTAGGATATCATATTTTTGTGAACTCTATGAATGGGGATAATGATTGCTAATATATATGTTTTGATATGGTCTCAGAGCATGGGTATGAGTGCATGCCCCTTGATTTGGATACTATGTTTTCTATGACATGAGTAGTATAGTAAGGGACAATTGAAATCCTTGATTGAGTTGAATTTTATGTATGATGATACATGATGGTCTTGATGGGGATAAGGATTATTCCATTTGGTTGTATTGGACATGGTTGAAATGATATGTGGTGACTTATTGAATTCTATGTTGCTATTATGGTATGTTATTTGTTGTTTGAATTAGTATGGGGAATCAGGTACATCCTCAGATTCTTGTATATGTATATATATATATATATTATGGATGCTCATCCTTGTGAATGTATGTCTGAGATGAAGATGACCTCATGGATTGGCAAGAGTGATGAATGTTATACTTATATGTTCTATGTGTTGGTTTATGTGGATTAGTGAAACATATGTTTTAATTTAATTATTGTTATTTTCATTTGACTGCCTACTTATTGAGTCTGTTTAAGCTCACTCCTTTATTTTATATTTTTAGCTGGCAGGTCAAGCAATGGAGCTATGGAAGATGTTATTTAAGTTTGGAATCTGTATGTGTAAATATGGTCGTGTTGAATTAATTTCACATGTATATTTGTATTCAATGGATGCACTAATGTATAATTGTAAAGCTAAATGCATATTTGATGAACAAGAAAATGCATTGATGTAATAATGATAAATTATGGAGGGATGTTGTAATAAGCCAGATATACTTATTGACATCACGATGCTACCATGATCCGAGGCAGTGTAGGTGAGTATAGTAATGATTATGGGCCTGTTATATGATTTTTGTGCATAATGATGTCAGAAAGGTATTTAATACTTGTTGGTGTTATGTGGTTAATACTTTTATGATTCATGTGGTAAAAGGATGTACAGGTAGTATATGGTGTATGATTGTATAAGGTCAGATACCTTATATTTTAGGGGAGACTCTCCTAGATTGGCGGTAGACCAGTAGATTAGTTCTTTGGAATATAAGATGGTAGCATTCCGCATCGGCCCAGGTATAACATGTTCAAAATGCATAGGGTGGGGCTATGGGGTGTTATAGTGCTAAGAGGGCCTGAGCCACTATAAATCCTTGTGTTCTTATTACTTTTTAAACTTATGTGCTTTCACTATTATCTATTTTTTACACTTACATATCTTGTCTATTTTTCCCATCATACTTGGATTTCTATTTGGCCATACAACCGGCCTTCAGGGCATCACAAGTGGTTTCAAAGCATTTTGGATCCAACAATTGGTATTAGAGCAGGGCACTGAAATTAGGATTCAACATTTTAATCTCTACCTTAGTGTGATCCAGTATGGAAAACAGTTTTGGTGGAATCATAGAGGGTCAATTGACCATTAGACCTTCATATTTTAATGGGAAGCATTATAGCTATTGAAAAATAAGGATAAAGAATTTTTTGATTGCCAATAGTTATAAGTTATAGAAGATTGTAGGAGTGGTGCTCTCTACTTTAGAGTAGAGTTAGTGGACTAACCAGGACATTAAAGCAGGTTAGTTAAATGCTAAAGCTAAGAATGCTCTATATTAAGCTCTCTCTCTCCTTCTGAATTTGAGAAGATATCTTCAAGTGAAACTATTAAGGAAATTTGGAACCATTTGTAAGTAGTTTATGAGGGGACAAGCAAAATGAAAGAAGTTAGGATTGGTTTACTTGTCCAAGAATATAAAGTGTTCTACATGTTTAATGATGAGTCTATTTCTGATATGTTTTTGAGATTTTTGGGACTCACTAACAACCTAAAAAGTTTAGGCCTTGAGATTCCTTGTTCATAGTAGGTTAAAAAGATTATAAGGTCTCTTCTAAAGGATTAGATGCCCAAAGTTACAACTATTGAGGTGCCTAAAGATTTGAATAAGCTCTCCATTGTAAAACTGATGGGGTCACTAATGAACCATGAAGTGTTGAAGAATGAGAAAGAAGGGAAGAAGATGAATTTAGTTCATGGCCATGGAAGTGCAGATTCTTCATGTACCGAGGTGGGGGGGGAGGGGAGGGACAAAGATGTAGAAATCACAAAAACCTCTCTTGGAAAATTAAGAAACTACTAAAGAAGAAGGAAAAGGAGAATGTAAATTCAGTAAAACATTATATATGTAAAGAAGAAGAAGAAAAATATTTATGTATAATTTCCTTCCATTTAGCGCCATAATAGGAGTAAAAGTAGTTCCTCAACCATGTATAAACAATGAAACATCACATTGTTTGAGGAAGCTATGTCTGTGAAGGTATTTTATTCCTTATCCTTAAAACTCTTCATTTTGCCAAACTAATTCAATTATATTTAATTACTAATGCTAAGTTATCTTAATCTAAAAGATAATTTAGAGACTAAGTAATTAAAAGTATAATGTAAGATAAATAGAAAAAAATGGCTAAAGTAATGGAAAATAATATTCAGGTTGCAAGAGTCTTAGATCTGACTTTACCACTCAACGATATTCATTGATGTTGAGATGTTGGTATTAATTCAGCATCTTGGGTTCGTTCTATCGATTGTATGATTACTACCGTTAGGCATCCGGGTTTAAATTAATTATTTTCTTCCTTTCCAATTACCTATGGCGTGTAGTATAATTGAGATTGAAAACTCATGAAGATCAGAAGAACTTTAATGAACCAAGTAGAATAGTTTAGCATATGAAGTCTACATTAACCATCGACTCATTCATTCAAAAGAGCACAGTACATAGTTTAGCATATGGCATCTACCTTAACCACATACTCAAAGATAATAAAGCTAATTCACATAATTGGTGATCAGATAATTAAATAAATCAGATGATTACATTGTACACAATGAATGAAATAAAATGATATTGAATTAATAACCCAACAATCTCTATTAACAATAAATATCAAGGAGGGCTACATCATTGCATCATAAAAAAGAATTTAGTTCATAATAAAGATAGAAATAAAACTCTCTGAAATATGCATTATTGCAGAACTTGAAATCTTTCTCTTGCTCTCTTGGAAAACTTCTCCTGTCCAACCACCTAACTATGTTCTGGATGTCTCCTTAAATAACCCAAGCAATAGGGTTTTAGTAGAACTCCTCCATGAATTACAATGCCCCTACGCATAGAGATCCTCTTCCAATAATAACTCAGTATTTCCCAATGAAAATATAGCTTCCTTAACATTACAATGCATAAAAATAAAAGTTCTCAAAATAACTAAGTTGCTATGTATCCTGGGTTCTAAAAATTATAACACAATCTTGAGCTTAAAAATTAGCTTCTAATAATAGTTTACAATCAACATGTCTCATACTCTTAAATTTGTAATGTCTGATGCATGGAAAAACAACTAAATTTGTGCACTTCTAATTCCAAGCTTTGATTTCAAACTTTGTTTCTTGTTAGGCTACCATGAATGCATTGAAGATCAAGCAAAAATTTGAATTCCTACTTTAGATTGAATGAAGCTTGCTTCAGAGTCAATAAATCTTGCTTTGGAGTCACTGAATAGTAACTTTGGAGGAACCAAAGTGAAATTCGAAGTCAAAAGAGTGAAATTCGAAGTCAAAAAAGTCAATTTCGGAAGCACAAGTTTGCTTCAAAGGTACGTAAGTGAACTTTGGAGTCACGAAAGTGAATTTTGGAGTCAAAAAACATTGTTTTGGAGTCTCTAAAGTGAACTTTGATGTTGCTAAAGTGAACTTTGGAGTTGTTGAAGTGAACTTCGGAGTTGTTGAAGTGAACTTCGGAGTTGCTAATTTTACTTTGGAGTTTTTGATGTTACGGAGCAATTTTAGTAGAATTATAATAATTTTCTCATATAAACTCTAAATTGAGTGATTCTTTTTTGGTTGGATGGATAATTTCAATATGTACAAATTTTATTCTAC
>JAYJMB010000316.1:3668-18190 GCA_036873735.1 Pouteria campechiana
TTAATAACTTTTCATGATACTGATCCAGATTCGTTGGAGGTTTAAATACCAGATGGGGTTGTGAATTGAATAAAAAAGTGAGGCTTCTTGGCACGTGAAGAGATGCTTTGATATTTAAGATCACGAGTGGAGTGAAAGTGAAACGATGAAGGTGATGGAGTAAAAAGAAGACAAGGAATAAAAGTCTTTTTTCATCTATTAATTAACCGCTATCTTGTTGGAAGATCAGATCTCCTAACCCGACATGTTCATGTACTAATAATTTTAATCTGACATCTCCATTTTCTAGAATCACTAGCTTAACCCACTTATCCAAAATTAAGCTCAAATCTAGGAGTTAATTGTCAGGTTTGATATTATATATCAAATTATCTGTTCAACGCTTACAAAATTTTTTAAGTTGTCCTCCGTCTAAATAATATTACGATACATATATATATTTTTTTGGAAGAATAGACTTCTTAATAGAAAGATTAAACTTGGAAGAAGTGGATTGACGAAAGTGGACAAATGAATATGAGGATGGTTTGTTGGAAATCCTCCCCTTTACGTGTGTAAACAGCCCTTCAACAGTCAAAAGCTCGTGCAGGCACATGATACTTTTGTACGGTCAGTTATTATAGTTAATGAGGGAGTTGGTATGAAGCTGCCAAACGCTCATATTGGAGAAGTGGATGGTGGCCATTAATTGAGTGGGACATGTCGCTCATCAATTACAGCAATGCCTTATGTCTTGAAGCCTCCATGCAAATTTAGGTAATGTTGGTTGTTTCTATTTCACCATCAGAATTAGACAAAATTTCATTGTTGGTTGTTTCTATTTCACCATTAGAATTAGACAAAATTTCATCAAAGAAAAGAATATTCTACCAAATGCTGATTTTGCAACCAACAACTAAGCCGAGTAAATAAATTTCTATAACACCCCAAACTTGTGAAGATCTGGTTGGTTCTTCTATTTGCCCACGGAGTTTGGCTCAAATCTCTCTCTCAAGCCTAGGTATTATTCTAGGTCCAACGTTCTAAGCCTTTTCAGACAACCGGACTCAAACAACCCTATTTTTCTATCATTATATATATAATTATTATCTCTTATTTATTATAACTTTATTAAAATTACTCTTGTGTTGCTTACATCAATTTTTCTTTCACTCAATTCCATTCCAAACAAATCCATGATAACCTCTAAGTTACCCATCCCCCATCCCCTAACCATTAAGGCATCTTTTAAAACAAAGCGCAAAACCTAATGAGTGAAAACAGATAACTTTACATCCAAATTGTTATTCTTAGTTCATTAGGAAAACAGTAAGACACCATCCCACATTGGATGTATGTGAAAAATAAAAATCTTGGGTTATCAAAGATTTTGTCCCCAAATCACCACTAATAATTAAATAATGGATAAAAATAAAATAAATACGTTTTTATTCAGAAATATGCTATATTTCAATCTGAATCAATCAAAGGTTAATTACATTAATGCTATTATATTCTTAATTAGCCGTATGATTGACTATATTTTAAACTCTATCTGGTAATCGACTTGTTGGCCTTTTGTATAGACCCGGTCTATATCTCGTTACTCATGTGGTTACACATGATCAAACCATGCTACGTAATATTCATTTTGCAGAGAATTTCGCAACTTTTCTATATTTTAACATCTTCGTGTTGCAGTTTTGGCAAAATTTCAAAACAAGTTTTGGTTTGATTTGGTTAGACAGCTTTAATTTTTCAAACAGATAAATCACCTTCAATTAGTTGGCTTTTAAATAAATTAACGGAAAATTGAGGCAACCATTATACAAAATTGATTTTGGGTCCAAAGACTGCATATGCTGAGGTTCTTACCCAATGACGTGTGCATCTAAAAGGGGATTTAGGATTTCTTTATACTATTGTGCTCAGCTGGCAAATAGTTTTGAAAGGAATTTATTGGTAGATCGTAGACTGTGGTAGATGGACTTGGGCTGGAAGCATTTGATGCTAGAGACAGCAACATGGAATGCACAACATCATTGATGCATGTGTAATTCGAACTTGGTAAATGGAATACATAGCATAGTGGTTGCAAGATACCTCATGTGATCCTTTTGGCAACATCAAACTTGCAAAATTGGCCAATATATGTTAATAAAAAAATTAAAACCTCAAAAAATCCAATACAAAAACATCTTAATACTTGCCCAAAATCACCTACAGCATGCATATGAATAACCCAATATTCAGGCAACGAACATTTTTAACCTTCCACTTATTTACAAACAGAATTGGCATAACAGGTCTTAAGTAAAGTTTCAATGGATGATGGATTGCGTAGTTGCCTAAGTGAGTGAATAAGTCCCGTAGGACAGGCATACGACGCAAAAGGCTACCTCTCCATACTAGGCATAACAGGTCTTATGTAAAAACGATGCAAAGCTTCTCTCATGCAGTTTGTTTCGATGGATGAGGGAGTATATTCAAAATAAAGTGTGCACACCTAAAGTAAGAATCAAAACGAACTCTAAAGCTTTCCAACAAAACGAACTCTAAAGCTTTCCAACCCAATCACAAATTAGAAAAGAGATGACTACTATGAAAATGCCCGATTAACAAAGCTCCTGAAAAAAGACATCAAAATCCTCAATCACCGAGACTACTTTTAAAAATAAAAGCTTCTGATAGGAAAAATAAATCAAAATCCCTACTTCTGTACCTTTTCCAGTTTTTTTTTTCCTGCGAGAGAGAAAATGGAAGAGTAAATCAAGCAAAAGAGTTCAAAGAGAAAAGACAAGAGTATGAGAGGGCGAGAGAAAAAGATGAGTAAGAAGACAATTTTTTTTTTCTCGACTTGATGTTGCGCGGGAGGAGAGGCAAAAACGAGAATTTGAAAGTTTAGGTCTGGCAAGACATGGACTTCGTGTGATTGGAGGCTGCCTCAAGCTAAAGATGTGTGAGAGTTTGGGATTTTGAATCACCAGAGCTCCTCGCTCTTCAGAGAGGTAGAAGAGGAGCGCATTTCCAAAAGGAGGCTTTTGTATCTCGCCGAAGGTGCGTATTGCCGTGAACTAGAGTCGTCTCGGGCGCCCACCTAGTGCCTGTTTAGCCCGGCGTTTTGGGAGCTCCAAAGCACTTTTTAACCCCAAAACGCGGAAAGTGTCTGTTTGGTTGGAAAGGAAAAAAGTGCTTTATGCGCATCGAAGTTCGTAAAAAGCCAGTTTTTGGCTTTTACATCGAAGCTCAGATTCGAAGCTTTTAGAAAAAGCTCTATATATAAAAAAGTTTTAATAAAGCGCTTAAATCTCACCGCTAGGCCAAACAGGCCCCTAGTCGCACGCGAATCCAACGGCCACTGTCTCGGCATCGTCAGCCCTGCTGTACAATTGCTAGCGCTTTTTTAAAAGAGTTTTAGTCAAAAGTGCTAGATCTAAGATATAATAAAGTATTTTATTGTAATATTTTAAAGTACTTTTAATTTATATTTCTATTTGGCTACAATATATTGAAAGTACTTTTTATTATACAAATTATCAAAAAAGATAACAGAATCATTCTATCATCATCTAAATTCTAAGACTCTTTTGCATGACCCAGCTTTGCCAAAAATTATATTAATCCAACCGCTTCTATTATCTTTAACTTTAACATTAGTTATCTTTTTAAACCTTAAAAAATTAATTTTAGAAAATATCAAGTATTATTTATTTAATAAGTTTTTCAAAGTGTCTGGATATAAATCTCAGCACCTTTTACATAAATTTAGATTTAATATATGACTAATATTTTCATAAATAATATTCATTTTAGATGTCAATGAAATTTTTTTATAATTAAATAAATAGTAATCTAAAATATAAAAATAATTTCTATAGGAATATTACAAAGTGGGAAGGAAAATTATCGTCATAACTCACAACATAAAAGTAGGAAGACTATCATTAAATCTCATTGGACGTATTTAAAAAATCTTAAATAAATACAAAATGAAACTATATAAATGAGATAAGTACTAATCATTAATATTAAACATTTCACATTACATTACGTTACAAAGTCATCAAGGGAGAAATAGATGGGGGCAGAAGAGACATTATAATTGCCTAAGGGGGAAGCCCATGGAGAAGCCGAATATTTTCACTTCTCCAAAAAAATGGAAATTAGACGTTACCAGTGATGAATATCATTTTTGAAATTATCCTTAAATAATTTTCCATTCTTACAAAGAACATTAATATGCACAAAAGTCCATTTGAGCCTCCTAAAAGCATAGCCAAATGGAGCCTTCACCCATAGCATCTAACGGTAGATAGAGCAATGCTACCATTTCACTTGGATTATATATATATATATATATATATATATATATATATGGAATGCTTCTAAATAGCCAGTTGCCAAGGGTGCTTGGAGCAACCGGCTGATCTGACTGATCTGACTGTTGAGTTTGGATAAGGTGCATCTCAGCCCTTCCTTCAAAATTGCACTTTTCACACCCCTCCCATATGAAATCAAAGAGGAGCAGACAGGAAGGATAATGAAAATGGAAGAAAGTTTCAAAGAGTCTTCAAAGCAAAACAATTGTAATTACAACAATTGACCAAAAGCCAATAACCCATTAAATGTGACTACTCCCCTACCACCATTACACATATAGTTATTCACTGAAAAACAATAATGACAACAAATGTACCCTCCTCATCACCTTCCTTTCATCCCACTATCATCCACGGAGTATGAAAAGAAGAAGAAAAAAACTATAAAAAGTGGGAAAATTACACATTTGAGCTTCATGAAACTAGTTGATTTGATCGGAGTATGGGCAGGGTGCATCTCGGCCCTTCCTTCAAAAACGAAAGAAATACCCTTCATAGGTTGTATCACAATAGAACGACTATGACATCAGGGTGCTAACATCATGTTTATTTTTAATCCTTTATTGTGAACACCCTTCATTTTACCATTATGGTTATATTGATTATAGTTGCTTTAGAACTACATTTCCATTATGCTTAAAATTCTAGCTTGAACATTGCTCTATCTAGAGCAATCCATTTTTGCCAATTTTCATTTTGTCCTGCATTATAAGCGTGTAGGCATTGATTATTCCACTGTTGTAACACCTAGGGTGTCAAAAAATGAGGATAAGATTTTTAAATCATCATTTTGGGAGAAAATGTGAATGGATTGATGAAAAGGGTGAGGAAATTGCGATGAATTATAATGTACAAAGTGATTATATAACATGAGTCCTATTGATTTGAGAGGATAAGTTTTTTACTTTAATGTAGCTATAAAAAAGGGATAATTAGGGCATATATAATCCATAATTATGTGAAAAAATCTTAGTTAAAAAGATGAGACAAATAGCAAACAAAAAGGGGGAGAAAAGCAAAAAGAGAGGCAATGGTATTTGGGCATGCAAAGCCCAAATCTAGTGTCACGGCGCCACTTTGTGTAGACAACAAGCGAGTGTCTAGTGGAATCTAGTTCCACAGCGCCGGCTGGTGCAGAAAGTCGATGGACCGACTTTTTAAAATTCGTTCTCGCTCTATTTCATTCCTATCCTTTCTATTTTCTTTCCACGCCCAACCCCCCATGCCTTGCACCTTCTTTGGACA
This sequence comes from Pouteria campechiana, assembly GCA_036873735.1. NCBI lineage: Eukaryota > Viridiplantae > Streptophyta > Magnoliopsida > Ericales > Sapotaceae > Pouteria > Pouteria campechiana. The sequence goes on from JAYJMB010000316.1 coordinate 9,272, forward strand.
ACTTTTGCATGAAAAAATTGAGGAAAAATGCTACATCTATGTGAGAAACCTATGATCCCTTAATTCAAACTCAAGTTAGAGTTGTTTGGAATGTGAAAGAGTCCAGAAAAGTGATTTTTGCCGGGATTTAGGTATAATTGCTATGATAATCATGGGAGAAATGATTCATTTGTTAATTATAATGTTTTTAGAGTGATTTGGACTTGAGAGAATCTAATTATGTTGTTGTTCATGAACTATGAAAAAAGGGGGTTTCTATATATAGCGTTTGGGTAGTGAATTAGAGCCTAATTGACCTTTTTTAAGGTTAATTATATGTTAATTATATTGTATAATAACTGTATGTTGTTTAAAGTGAAGTTCTATTGTGACCCTTTATTAATATATGAGGACTTAATGAATGCATATGACATATTCGCTGAAATGCCCTAATGAGAAGAATAATGTGATTGACAAATTTTATTGTAGCCCATAATTGACTATGAATGAGGCATTAATACTGTGTATTTAATGCATTAAATATATAATTAGAGAATGATTAAAATGGAATGTATAGTAGATAGCCTTGTGATTGATGCTAGAGTATGGATATGCACTTGAAGAATATATAGAATTACTAGTCGATTGACTGATAGCATAATTTATTAGCTTGATATAAATTAGTTAAGGTTGCATTGGTAGTAAATGGTATTATTGTATATGTAGGATCATTTTGAGTAGGATGAGAAGTCATGGAACTTGAGGAGTACGAAATTGCACTTCAACAAGGTAAGTAGGCTCTTTTCGAGTTGATTGTATTGCTGGATGGGGATAATAATTATCTTATTATTTGTATATAGACATGCATGATTGGATGAGGATAATAAATGTCCCATTTGTTGTATACAAGTATATAATATGAAATGGATTCTTTACTACTTGTATATCTACATGTATGAATATATTGTATAATGTAAATGGATGCGTGGATGAAGGGATAGTGAGTATTCCCTGGTGTGTGTATGGATGAGGATTATGAATATCCCAAGAGCAGGTTATTTACTATATCATTTAATTGTATATATTGAGGAAATGAGAAATATTTCATAATGGAATGCATGGATATGGTAACTGAATTTCCAATTGCATGGGTTGTTTTATGCTTATAGAGCATAGTTATAATATACGTTGTGCCCGAATGACATAGGTATGAAACGGAGTGTTTGCATGACACTATTATAGTATGAGGTGCTATAGTGACCTAAAATGGATATATTATGTTCGATTCGTGATATGTAATATGACAGAATGATGTAGAATGTACATCGGACTGATAAGGACTTGAGCCTCATGAGTATATTCTCATGATTGTAATATGATGTATTTATTCATGTTTTGATTTAGAACATACTACTTCTATTTTATTAAATTTTTTCTATTTAGCCTACTTACTAAGTTTGCTCAAGCTCACGCTTTTTTATTTTATTTTTTAGCTAGCAGGTCAAGCAATGGAGCTCAATTATGTGTTGGTGCTCATGGACAAGATCACAGAATGTTATTCATGTTAATGTGAGAAAATAGGATTGGAATCCCATATGTGTTAGTCCCTAATTAGATGGTAGCTCATGAGGGGAAGGAGTGTGAATTGAGCTTTCAAAATTTTTGGCTAATGATATGAAAGATGTGCAATATTTTTATAGTGATTCGGCCCTTCCTGGGTTCCTACTCCACTTCTCTAAGTCAGTCTCCTTTACTAAACTTAGGTTTCACTATAACACTTGTTGGTTTTGCAAGTTTAACAATAAATTACCAATTTTTCAAGCTTGCTAGAAACTTTTATACATTAGTTTCCAAGCTCACCAACTAACTTACTAGTTTTTCAAAGTAAATCAAAAACTTTTACAAACTATTGGTTTTACAAAGCTTACTAACTAACTCACTTATTTTTCCAAATGGAATGTACAAAATAATGCCTCTTACTTAGGTAGACATGTACGAAAATTAAAACTCTATTAAATGAATAAAGTATGCAATGGGACCAAATTCAAACTCCTTTTGGAGTTTATGTAGATCTGGCTTTGAAGGCTTTGAATGCTTTGGTAGTATTATAGCACTTGGAGTTGAATGATGGAAGATCATGAATGCTTTTCTTAGATCAAAATAATTATCAGTGTGTTCTCTAATGATTTTTAAGTGTTGCTTTAATCATTTTTATATAGGATTTGAAAAGTTTTAGCCATTGCAACCTTTGATATCATTTTCAAATTAGTTAGGTAGGGTTAGTAACAACTTTTGTATTTTTTCGTGGTTCAAAAATTTTGAGTAGAGTGCCCAGAACTTCTATCATTCGATTTATATCTTAATAGAACTTTTGAAGTGGTTCTTCAGAATTTTTATGATAAGTACATTTTTGGTAGTATCCTCTTTAGAATTTTCATGCATTGTCTTATTCTCTAATGTTCATATTCTAAGTTTTTGAAGAACTTCTGAGTAGCTTCTGATTTACCTATGAAACTTAGATTTTGCTTTTGTATTTCTTCATTGACTCATGCCTTCTTGAAAATGCCTCTGAGAATACTTTTGATTTTCTTCTATGTTATTTTTATGCAGTGTATCAGCATTCTGATTTGCTTTTGTGTAGTGTGTCGGTGTTTACGGGTTGCTTCTGTGTAGCATGTCAATGTTCTTCATTGCTTTAGTGTAGCGTTCAATGTTCTACATTGCTTTTGTGTAGCGTGTCAACATTCTTTGTTGCTTTAGTGTAGCATGTCAATGTTCTGCATTGCTTTTGTGTAACGTGACAGTGTTTTGCATTGCTTTTGTAATGAAAAAGTTTCTTTTAGGTTAATTCTATGTGCTTTGATATTGCTTCTAGTGTTTTTCTGAAAACTTCTGAGTGCGAGAATTTCCTCTAAGAATGCTTCTATTGTAGTTCTGTAATTCTAAGAGATGTCTAGCTCTTTAGATAACAAACCTTGGGATGCATTATTCATAACACTAGAGGATTAGGCCAGACAAATGATTGGTGGTCTAGAGTATAAGGTATCCTAGTTGAAAGGAAGACTTATTGATATGCAATAACATCAGTGAAAGATGATGCTAGCTTTGGCAAAAACATATGCCGTCCCGAACCAAGATCAGGTTCAGCTAGTAAGAGAACTCGAAGGATGACAAAAGATTATTCCAAGACTTTTTTAGGACCTCACCTAGACTAACGTTTGACCTTGACCTACTACGTAAAACATTGTCATTAATGAAGGTTGCAAACCCTTCAGCAGATTTTTTAAAGTGTTATAGACAACCATGAAGACTCTAACTTGCCTTCGAGTTAGTGAAATGTGTGAAGAAAAGATAACATGTATTTTTGTAGTTACTTTGATGTATCTTTTAATTTTTTTACTTGTGCAAGAAGCATGCGACAAGTACTGGTCTGTTTGCAAATACAACCATTATTGGTTGATACTATATTTTTTTGGGTCCTTGGTATAAATACTTAGATGGGCCACAAATATATGAATCAACTATGGAAATTCATTGTAATAGTTGGTATAAAAGAACAGCACTTTTTAATCTAGTGTCTAACTTCATGCTACTCTAGAGACTGCTAAGGAGAAGAGTCAAAGTCCATGTTCATTTCCCATGTATTGGATTATGGGACATGGACATAGGTCGTGAGACATGGAAAGCAGGACATGGGACATGGGCATGAGATTTGGGATATGAAGAATGGGACATGGAAAGTGGAAATCATTCATCCATGTCCAGCTTCATAATCCCAAACATGGGATATGAATCCCTTATACTAGTTCACCAGCAAAAATAAAATGAGAAAAGCTACTAATCACCTTCCATAAGATAATAACCATTCTATACATAGTAGTATAAGAATCAATGAATACATATCCAGATTATAGACTAGTGTGTAAGTATTACATATCAATGAGTATATATCAAAATTCCAATGTATAGTATAAGTATAAGAAAAAATGAGTAAATATCAATATTATAGACCAATGTGTAAGCATTACATATTAATAAGTACACATCAAAATTCCAATTTATAAAGTGGGTATAAGAAAAAATGAGTACATATCAAAATTATAGATAACATTTTCGTGGCCAAAAGGCGATATATTTCTTGGATTTGGGCTCCTATTTGTTGGATCCAACTATCTTTGGTCTTTTGAAAGATACTTGAGGACCTTTTTCTAATGTAACCATTGTTGACAGAATCAATTAAGCCTATGTTGATGCAACTAGTAATGCTGATGGGGGCACGAGAGGAGGGATAAGCCTGAGACGAGCTAAGTGTTCAGGCTTGAACAACTCAGGGTAGACGGGGAGTTGCCCAGCTACATGAGTTATCTTATTTGCTCTAACTCTGTGAGCATATTCCTCTTGGTCTAAGTAGATGGGAGGAGGAGGAAGTGGTTTGTATGAAAGTGTTCTGGTTTTCCTGAGAGAAGGTTTGGGCTTAGAAATTGGAACTCTATCTCTAGAAGGAAGAGAAATGGATGGAGGAAGCTGAGGGGTGGAAGAAGGGGGTATGATAGTAAAAGAAAGTTTAAAAACTGAAGCTTTCTTTTGAGGGGGAGGTCTAGGCTTAGAAATTGGAACTGTAGTTCAGGAAGAAGGAGGTTTGTGCTTAGAAATTCAAACTTTGGTTCAGGGAGAAAGAGGTTTGGGCTTAAAAATTAGAACTTTGGTTTAGGGAGAAGGAGGTTTGGGCTTAGAAATTGGAACTTTAGTTTTGGAAGAAGGAGGTTTGGATGGAGGAAGCTGAGGGGTGAAAATGGAGGCAAGAACAACCTCTGTTTGGGAGTGAGATGTGGAGACTATAAAATTTGCCTCTTGTAGTTCAGGACAAGGAATAATCCTCAGTTTTGCTCTATACAAAGGACATGCAAACTCTGGAAATGGATTTGGAACCAAGCATATGTGCATCAAGGTGCCTCTTCTTATGCAATAGATACACATCTACTGGAAGGTAAATGAAGTTAGGATCATATATGTCAGTTATAGCATGAAATCTAATCCTATCGTCCAATGGTTCTAAACCCAGTCAAAGTGAAGGATTTTGTAGGGATAGAGGACGTGGGTTGGATAAAGTGGTTGGGATGTAATCACTCAGTATTTTATCTATGGTTGCATCACATTTGGGAGTGGTTTGGGCTTGAAGTTCTTAGTTGGACCTTTCATTATTGTAATACAGTTGAGGAAATTTTAATCTTCAAAATCTAGGAAAGGAAGATCAGGGAGAGTGACTAGCCTCTTTTGGGATTAAAAAATTTGGGCAGCCATTTGATTTATCAACTGCCTATGTTCAACTTCCTAAAGAGTCATTTTTATTCCTTTCCCTGAACTCTTAGTGGTTGAATGTGTTGATTTGGGAAGTTTGGGAAGCTAAATTTTATTTGCTGGCTTGAGTAATATTATAGTGAGAATGATGTTTGACTTACGCTTCTTTTTAGGAACCTCAAAGACTTTTGGAAGTTGTTGAGGAGAATGCATTAGAGGTTTTTGTGGAGGGGGATGAGGTATTGTTTGTTGAGAAGAAAGAGATGGTTGTGGAGTCTGAACAAGACTGAAGTTCCTGGATTAAGTAGTACATTGTGGACTTGGAGAAGGAGGTGATGCAACTTGAGCAGTAGATGCAGGAGGCAGTTGTGATGGAGGAGAGGTAGTTTCCTATGGAGAGGAGTGAGAAGATTTCTTGAGAGTGGACTTCATGGATGTTAGAATTTTTGCAAGTGGGATAGTTGACTTAGAGAGAGAGGATAATGAGTCAGATAGAGATGAAGTGGAAGTGAAGGGCTGAGGAGAGGAACGTAGAGATGGAAGAACTATAATAATTGGAGAAGTTGCAAGTGGAGAAGTGTGAGATGTAAGATGAGGAGAGGAATGTGAAGATGGAAGAATTTTAGCACTTGGAGTTGTTATAAGTGAAAAAGTGTCAAACGTGAGATGTGGAGAGGACGGAGTATTCATGGGATGAGTAGACCTGATGGGTGAAGTAGGTCTGGGCTCATGAATAGGACGAGGGTAAGTAATGATGAGATGGAGAATGATGAGACTGATTAGAACAATGAGATGGAGAATGATGAAACTAATAAGAATGATGAGACTAAGGAGATCTCAAGGGTGAAGAAAGTTTGAGATCATGGATAGGTGATGATGGAGAAGAGAATTGAATAGGCTTTGATTGACATTTGATGGACTCAACCAAACAGGTCAAAGTATCTAGCTTTTGACATAATGAATCCATCTTGATGTTGAGAGCTGAAACAGAAACTTCAATATTTCTCAACTTATTCTCAAAACTTCTGTAAGTGGAGGATGAAGGCCTGCCTATAGAAGGAGGTGTTGCTACTTTTGTGAATGGAGAAGCTACTGCTTTTACTTTTGTTTTTGTTACTACTTATGCAGTGGCTGCATGTGTTGCTGTTGTTGCTTCTGAAGTAGCTGTATGTATTGCTGTTGTCTGACCTTCATCTCTTGCATTTACAGTTTCTCTTGTGGTTTTAATAACTCCGGCTATAGGCTCTCTCATTTCAGCAACCACTTCTTCTTCTCTCTATTCTGCTATCATTTTCTCTACTCTATTAGTGGGAATTGGTTCTAGATTCTCCCATATAACTTCTTCCCTTATTTCCACACCCATATCAGGTAATTTTGTTTCTCTTCTTTCTGTTGTTTCACTCTCAAATCTTGCTCGCTTGGATGGCTTGGTCTTTTTGGAACCTATTTTCCTCAAATTCACCTCAGTCATTAAATTTGAATTTTTAAATTCTTTCCATCTTCAAATGTCAAATCTACTCCTGCTCTTCTTAGGAATTTTGTCAGAATTATTCCATAAGGAAGAGGATATTTGTTATTACTTTTGACCTAAAATAAATGATCTGAGATTGTCTTTGTCAAGTCTATTTCTTCCCATTTTCACAGCCCGTAATATTCTGCAATCTTTTTCAAAAATATTATCTCTACCTCCAGTTTGTTGATGAGCAAAATGTGGGTCATTCTTATATTTTTTTTCAAAAAAATGGGATGTAGACTCTTTACTTCTTCATCAATTTTTGTTCCAACCTCCTTTGAAAATAATTATTTTCTCGAGATAGGCCAATCCTTTTCTTCTCTTTCAACTATAGAGAGATTTAGATGCTCCCTTATGTTCTTAGGAGATAAATTTATTACTCTTTATCCTATCAATGATTTCTTCAACCTTGATTCATAATTGCAGAATAATATTTTAACCATCCTTGTATAACATTTCTCCCTATAACTCATAAAGTCAATCCACCCTTATATTTTAATCAATCTACATATATCCAAATCCAAATCATTTTCATCGAGTCTTTCGAAATCAAGACTCCTTCCCTTCACTATCTTTTTTTTCATACACATTCACAAATATATTGTAGGCTTCATGAGTGTTCTGGAAAAATACCTCCAGCGGATGATTCTCATTCAGCCTTCTCCTTTGTGATAGAAATGCTTTCACTTCTTCTTCCTCTTTTTTTTCTTCTTTTTGAAGACTTTATAGATGCTAATGCTGCTACCATGCTCGATTCAACCATTGCAGCCATGATTTTGGATTGTAATGAAGAAGGGATGGATTTGGGAAATATTCCAAACAAAAATCTCATCAAAATAGGAAAAACAGAGAAGAAAGGAGGTGCAACAAGGGAATATTTAAATATTGTGGGAAGATGTTATGTCTGCGCAAATATGAGAATGTTGCTGAAATTTTGGGCATGAAAAATAGGAAGGGGAGGGGAAGTTGTTGTGTCTGCAATGAAGAATCGTAGAGATTTTCCTATTTATATTAGAATTTTAATGCGTTTCGGACATAGAGTGGTAATTTGGACATGGAATCTGGGTTTTCGGACATGGGGCATAATTTCAGACATAGATTGTTTTACTGCATTTCGGACATAGAGTTGTAATTAGGACATGAAATCTATGTTTTCGGATATAGGACATAATTTCGAACATGAATTAAAACAACAAGTGATTAGATTTTCTAACGTTGGATTTTGAATTTTTAATGCATTTTTGTCTTAGATAGTCCCTTGTGATTTTAATCTAATTACGGGTATACCAATCTATTCCATTCTAAGAGGATATTGCAATCAAAATTTCTAAAACATATATTTCAACTAGTACAAAAATGTTATGCCTCAAAAATTAATAAAATTTACACTAAAAAAACTTTTATTATAAATTTTATTAATTTAGTACTTATCTTCAATATTTAATGAGGTGGGAGAGGGCGGGAAGATGATAAATAGGTGTGAGTGAGGGAGACTAGAAGCAGTCTCGTCACGCCCCCTCCATACCGTGTGTTTTCTATGTCTAGGAGATGGAGTCAAAAAGCTGACTCCCTCCCTTCCGCACTTGTAGCACCCATGAAGGGCCAAGATCTCTCCCGCTGCATCGCATGATTACAACGCCAGCTACACTGGATCATTTTCCTATATATATATATGTGTGAACCAATCCGATGGAACCAGTTCCATAATTTTGAATTTGCATAATCGCATTGCCTATTGTCAAATCAGGCAGGTAAAATTGCTACCATGTATGCTCACTTGCCAGTATATTTTGAAACAAAATCCAAAGGCTGAGTACTTGTAGGCATACCCAGAACCATTTAAAATCCTTTCTTTCTTAATACCCCATTTCTCCTTTTCACTTGTGCTTTAGTGATGGAAAAACCATATGGAGATTTTCCATAGCTCTCTCTATCACTCTCCATCTCGCTTCCTTGGACTCGTTGCCTCTCTTCCACATGCTCTATCTCCAACACACCCAAGTTATCTACCTGTTTCTCTCCCTCACATTATCTTTCTTTTGTTCACCTCCTGGGGGGGGGGGGGGGGGGGGGGGGGGGGGGGGGGGGGGGGGGGGGGGGGGGGGGGGGCGGGGGGGGGGGGGGGGGGG
>JAYJMB010000317.1:0-18188 GCA_036873735.1 Pouteria campechiana
CATGTGAGCAGATGTGGATAGCTTACAATGGATGTGTGGTGAAAGAGATCCTGGGAATACCCAAGTCATTGTGAGGCAGCTTTTGGGCCAGAAGAGTGGGCCTAAAATGGGCAAAACCGTGCGGGCTCTACATGCCAACAGGATCTGGTGGGCCCAAAGCGGACAATACTTCACGTTGACTAGAGTTAGGGGTGTTACAAGAAGTCTTCAAGAAACTAAGCCAGAGGAATCTACATGAATGAAGAAGACTCATCAGGAACAAGCTCAAGTGAGAAAGGAGACAATGAAGTTAGACACCTCACAAGAATATGCTACATGGCCCAAATAAAGAATGAATCAACAGATTAAATCACCATCAAAGAGCAATGCACAATGAAGCTGGAGATGGAGGTAAACTCTTACTACTTTTATAGTTCTGACTCATCAAGCTCGAATAGCACTTATGTCAAATGCAAAATGTTTGATGAGTTACAACAATCATACAACTCATTCTTTAATGAGTTTGAATCACTTGGCCAAAAACTCACTTAAAAGTAAAGACACTTTGATGCAACTATCAAAGTAAATTCTATTATAGCAAAAAAACATCTACCTTTACAAAAAGAGGTTGGAAATCTAAAAAAGGCATAAAGATATTAAATAGTATGTTGAGTAAATTCTGCAACCCAAGAGAATTTGTGGCCAAGTCCATGAGAATAACCGGTCAAACTAGTAAAAAGGGACTTTGTTATAAACGATCAGATGATGAAAACTCACAAATATTAGAAGGTTTATAGGTTATACTTGGATAAAGAAACTAGTGAAATATAGTGCACCAAGCAGAGTTCCAAACACTTACTATTTCTGCAACAAAATTGGACATAAAGCATATGATTGCTATGCCAAAAAGATGCAAGCAAAAGGTGCAAAGATGAAATGGAAACCCAAGGATTATGCACAAACTTCTAGCACATGCAATTCCACTAACACCATTGGACCCAATACTTGGGTACCAAAGAGGTAAGAAAAAAACTTACTTTGAACGCAGGTAAGTCTCAAAGCTACATCTAGTAATACTTGATTCATAGATAGTGGTTACTCAAGACATATGATCGGGAACAGAAGTTGTTCAAAGAATTAAAGTCAATAAATGGAGAAACAGTTGAATCCAGCAATAATGGCAAAGGCCTCATCAAAGGGATAGGTAAAATTTATAGTTTATTCAATGCATGCATAGAGGATGTATTATATGTAGGACTCAAGCACAATTTGCTAAGCATTAGTCAATTATGTGATAAGGGTCACAAAGTTGTGTTTGGACCCTCTACATTTAATATATTCAGTATAGACAATGATCTATTGTTCGGCAGAAAAAGGTATGAAAATATTTATCTAGTACAAATAGATAATATTATTAGAAAATGCTTAATTGTAGTCAAAGATGATCCATGGATGTGGCATAAAAGGATGGGACATATCAATATGTCAAACATTAGATCTTTGTGGAAAAAGAATCTCGTGATTGGTGACCCAAACTAAACTATGACAAAAATCAAATATGCAAATCTTATCAATTGTCAAATAAACCAATGTATCCTTCCATCCTAAAAATGAGGTATCTACATCTAGACCTCTGGAACTATTACATATGGATCCATTTGGATCATCATATGTTGTTACCTTGGAGGAAAAATATCGTGGATGACTACTCTAAATTCACATGGATGATTCTCTTAACTAGAAAAGATGAAGCATTTTCGATGTTTTATACATTTTCAAAGCTAGTTCGAAATGAGAAATAAATGGTGATACTCTCTACCCATAGTGATCATAGTGGTGAATTTGAAAATAGAAAATTTATTGACTTTTGTGATAAAAAAGAAATTCACCATAGTTTCTCATCCCTAGAACTCCTCAACAAAATAGAGTTGTGGAAAGAAAGAATCTGATAATTCAAAAAATGGCAAGGACCATGTTGAATGAAAGTAAGTTGTCCAAAAGATTCTGAGGAGACTTAGTTAGTACAACTTGCCATGTAATGAATAAGGTTACATAAGAGCAATCTTAAAGAAAACCTCATATTTTCCTCAGTTACTCTTCTAATACTAGGGCATTTAGAGTATATATTAAGAAACCACAGGTCATAAAAGAGTCTATACATGTTAAATTCAATGAAGCAAATGTAACCCTGAGAAAGGAGTGTGATAGTGATACACATGAAGCTACAACTAATATGAAGAAGCTCAAATTGAAAGATCAAGAAGATGCCACCAAATATAAAAACATGGAAAACTCAGACAATGAGGAATAGGTAAGTTTAGATAATGTTCCCTATTAACCTCCTCCTTATTTAAGATTTATTAGTGTCCATACTAAAAAACAAATTATATGAGATGTCTATTATGGTGTCAAAACAAGAAGCTCCATGCAAAACATTTGTGGTCATTATGCTTTTATTTTTACAATTGAGCCAACTTGCATTAATCAAGCTTTAAATGATGAAAACCGAATCATTGCAATGTAAGAAGAGCTTAACCAATTTGAAAGGAAGAAAATGCGGGAATTAGTTCCAAAACCAAAGAACATTGATATAATTGGAACTAAATGGGTATTCAAAAATAAACTAAATGAAAGTGGATTAATTGTAAGAAAAAAGGCATGATTAATTGCTAAGGGGTATTCCCAAGAAGAAGGATTGACTTTGAAAAATAATATGCTCCTATAACTAGATTAGAAACCATTAGAATGTTACTTGCTTTTGCATCTTATATAAACTTCAAATTATTTCAGATGGATGTAAAGAGTACATTTCTAAATGGATATTTAAGTGACGAAGTGTATATAAAGCAACCCCCTATTTTGAAAATGATGATCAACCTAATCATGTCTATAAGCTCACCAAAGCATTATATGGTTTGAGACAAGCTCCAAGAGCATGGTATGAGAAGCTGCACAAATTCTTAGGTGGTCATAAGTTTAAGAGAGGAAAGGTTGATACTACCTTATTTATCAAAAATATTAATAAAGTTATATTTGTAGTTCAAATTTATGTGAATGATATTATATTCAGAGCTACTAATGAGGATCTCTATCTAGACTTCTTAAAGATCATGCAAGTTGAATTTGAAATGTATGATGGGAGAATTGAACTACTTCCTTGGATTGTAAATCAAGCAAAGAGATGATGGAAACTATATTTGCCAATCCAAATATACTAGAGAGATGCTGAAGAAGTTCAAAATGGAAGAAATTAAGGCAGCAAGTACTCTAATGAGCACATCAATGAGGCTGGATAAGGACAAAAAGGGTAAACTTGTAGATCAAAAACAATATCAAAGTATGATTAAATATCTTCTTTACCTTACTGCATTTAGACAAAATATTCTCTTTAGTGTATGCTTATGTGCTAGATTTCAGTCCATTCCTAGAGAGCCTCATCTTACTATAGTGAAACAAATTTTTAGGTATTTGGTTAACATACCAAATCTCGGACTTTATTATCCCAAGGGAACTGGTTTTGAACTCATTGGATATTCAGATGCTAACTTTGGGGATGCAAAGTTAATAGGAGAAGTACTAGTGGAACCTATCAATTCCTAAGAAAAAGTTTAGTATCATGGTTCTCTAGGAAACAAACTAGTGTTGCTCTATTTATAGTATAATACTTAGAAGTTGTTGCGCTCAATTGTTGTAGATGAAACAATAACTTCTTGACTATGGACTGAGCTATAGAGATATACCCATCAAATGTGACAAATGCTAGTATATGCTTGACAAAGAACCCTATCTTACATTTGAGAACTAGGCATATAGAAATTAGGCACAATTTTATTAGACATCATATAGAAAAAACATGACATATGTCTAGAATATGTGCCCAAAAATGCTCAACTCGCTAATATCTTTACTAAGCCATTGCCTTAAGAAACTTCTACAATATTAAAGGAGAATTAGGCATGACTAATGTGATCACTTGATGATGATTCAAATTATAATTCCTCACAAGTGTACGGACGTATAGCAATATAGTATGCAATACAAGGGTCAATCTCATAGAGAATGGCAAACCAACTTAATTAATCTTAGTTACTAAGTATACAACTAAATAAACTTAGAATAAGGTTTGTTATAATTTCAAAAACTTAATAGAATAAAATTAAATAAATAGTTAAAGATAATGCAGAAAGATTAATAAAAGAAAAGGTCTAGGAATCCAATTTCACCACTAGATGACACCCCATTGCCAATGGAATATTGGATTTAATGTCTCCCTTGGGTTTGTTCTTTCAAAAGTAACATTATTACCATTAGGTGTGCAGGTTTAAATTAAGTGCTTTCACTAATTCAAATTACCTATGGTATGTAGTATAATTGAGGTAAAAACCCATTAAGTTCAAGAACATCAGAACCAAAATAGAATGGTTTAGCATATGGTGTGTACCTTAACTATCTATCCTTCTCATTCAAGGGAGCTCATGGTTTAGCATATGGTGCGTACCTTAACCATGCTTTGATAAATAATCTAACTCATAATATTGGTGATCAAGCAATAAATAAATTAAATCATTGCAAATAATATCATGAATGAAACAAGATCGTCTAGCATTAATAATATCCAACAATCCACATAACAAAGAGTATTAAAAAGGGCTACATCTTCACCCCAAGAAAAGAGATTTAGTTCATAAGAGAAAATAAAACAACTCCCTGAGATGGAATGATAATAATGAAGAACATCTTCTCTCTTTCTTTTTTCTTACCTGAAATCCCTTATTCTTCTCCACAAGAAATCTCCTAGCAAAACAACTCCAAACCCCAGAGAAAAACTCTAAAAATGGAAGTGGGAAGAACCCTTAAAAAACCCTAAGTTTTTGCTTAAATACCCAGCAAATTGCAATTACAGAAAAAATCTGCAAACAAGTTTGCCGCTGGCTCCAGCTTACTATGGACCATGGTGCTTCGGTTCTGGTGTCAGCAGTGTGAGGTGGGGGTCGGCGGAGCTGATTGGCTGCCTTAGTCTGTGTTGCTTTTTCGCTCCATCTTTGTAGCTATTTTCTTTTCCAAACTTGAGCTTCTTTTTTTCCATTCTTTTTCTCTTCTTTTTCCATCTTCAAGGCACCTATAAAATCCAATAAATGAGCATTAAATTCATCTAAAGGAGATAAGGATTTACAAATAAATAAGCCTAAACATGTGTAATATAAGTGTATGAAATTCACTTATCAAATACCCCAAAACTTACTTCTTTGCTCACCCTCGAGCAAACTAGAAATTTGAACTCATGAATCAATTAGGATTAATTCTATCAATCAATAACATGCTAGACAAATTACATATGTACATTAATTCAGAAATCATTGAAGATACTTACCAAGTAATCTCATAAAACTCATGCTTCATCAATCCTTTCATGAAGTGAAATGTATGTGTATGTAATGTCAATTTCATGCTACATGCATACTTTTCAGTCAATAATGTGCAAACTAATGATTCTAATTATCTTCATAAAATACTCCATAAGCTTGCTTTTCATGATCCCTCTCCACTAATGTAGATGACTCTATTCACTTGGATCAATAGGTCTTTATTAAGCTTGTAATGGAGCCTTGGGTTTAGCTAATAGAGAAAAGGAAGAAAGAGTCACAAGGTAAGAGATTATAACGGAATTGCATATGAATGTTCACTCTGTAAAAAAAATTATTTGGGGTTTTTTTGCTTTATTTTTATTATTATGGGCTTTATTACTATCACACCCCCAAACTTATTTTCTATCAAGTTCATTGGGATGTGATCAACTATATGGTCTATATTACTATCACACCCCCAAAGTTGTTTTCTACTGAGTTCATGGAAATGTGGTTCCCCCATTTAAAAGATGATTCCTTACTAATTCTTTTCTTTTTGTCCTTTTTCTTCTTCTTTCGGCATTCTTCTTTTCAATTCCATCTAAACTTAATTTCTTTTACTTCTCTCATACCTCTCTAACAACCATATGTATAGAATATGTCTCTTATAGGTTAAGCATGGTTTTTCAGGCTAAAAAGGGTTTGATAATGAGGCTAAAGAAAGAAAAGTTGAATGGTGGTTTTTCACATGCTTTACATATGCCATTCTCTCATAAGGCTCAATGGGGACACTAGTGACATGAATGTTCTAGGTTAGCTTAAAAGGCTCAAACTAAATCAAAAAAATGCCTAAATCACTTCCAAGTAAATATGTAATCTAGGATTTCACCTTGAGGAATAATCAAATAAATTCTAGAATGCTTGTGTCAACCAAAATAAGTCACTGAATTCACAACAATATCAACTCATCAGCATACACTTTGCATGATCATAACTTCATGTTCTCAATGAAATTTTCATTAATCATGAAAAAGAAAGACTTATCATAAGAATCATTAAATAACAAGGTAGCATTGATCCTTCCTTCTAAATCATGTGTAATGGTAATCAAAAACTCAGCATATGTTACTAATCATCAAGAGAGAATCCATACTATTCAATTACATCATGTTAGCATAGTTGCTCTTGGATTTCCTTTAGCTAAGTCAACATAAAAATTAAGCATAACACATAAGCAACTCCAAACTACCCAAACCAACTAAACACATGACACACAAACTAAGTAAATTACAATAACCCCCAAACTTAGACAAAGACATCCTTAAACACAAATAAAATGCTAAACACCCCCAAAATTTAAATAAAACATTGTCTTCAATGTTGAATAAAGTAGTGGAAAATAAGGACTTCTCTAATATGGATCACTTGTCTAAGCTATCATCTTGTGCCCAACTCGAACCTTCATCTGGTACATCGGGAATTGTAGGTGGAGGTGGGAAAACAGTGGAGCTATCACCAGGTGATATGTTGCAACTCCAGAGCATGGCAGTAAGGGCATTATTGTGATCCACCATATACTTGTATATCTTCCGCTGGTCCTTCATCATTTGCCTTGTATAACATTGAACACCAATGAGGTGAGTTTGGACATCAGCAGGTGAATGTTCTTTAGAATAAGAACCTCTTGTGGGCCTCTGCTGTGGAGAGCTAGGTGGTGAAGATGAAGGACTTGCCCTTGCATTTATACATGCAGTCTTCTCAAATGTATCTATCACTGCATCATTGATGACCGGAAGAGATTGTTGAAGTTCCTCTTGAGCAAAGGTAGGAACTCTAGCCATGAGACATAATCAACAGATGAGTGAAGGGTGTCCCAGTCTACTAGTGAGCCTCCCAGTGATGAAAGAGATGATAGAGCGCTCAATCACTCGGCCCACATCAATAAATAACCCTATCTGAATGGCATAGTTGAGAATAGCTCTCTCCCTTGTAACATCAGATACATGGTTGGAAGGCAACATTTTTTGCTGAAATGAAATAATGCCGTGCCTTGCTTGTTACTTCCAACTACCCTCTTGGAAAACTGATTAC
Organism: Pouteria campechiana; assembly: GCA_036873735.1. Lineage (NCBI taxonomy): Eukaryota > Viridiplantae > Streptophyta > Magnoliopsida > Ericales > Sapotaceae > Pouteria > Pouteria campechiana. The sequence goes on from JAYJMB010000317.1 coordinate 7,416, forward strand.
CCTATCATGTATAGTCTTCCACTTACTACCAAAATAAGCAAGGTAAGAAATAATAGCATCATAGTCTGATCCTTGTGCCAACCAAGTAGAGTATCCATCTTCTTCAATTTCTTCCAACTCATAAGCTTGGTTAATAGTAGCTCTATCAAAAGAAACCATTTAACAACATACCAATACTTTTAGCTCCCTAGAGTCTACACTGAACTACTCTCTAGCATTAGCATAAAACTTCTAACCAGTGGCACCACTGTCGCCTTTGGCTAAGCTATGAAGGACATCCAATGCCAAGCTCGAACAAGGTTAGCTATATCAGTGTAAGTTGTATCAAAGCCTCTTGCCTTTATGCCTTCGTGATTAATCATGGAATTGAAAATTTCTTTCGCTTGTTCATTAATGAACATGGGTATAGGTGGTGCATTAGGATCTCTTGTCCTTCTCTTCCTAGAGGGATTGGCGCACAAAGATTTTCTTGAAGGCATGGTGACAGAGCTAGAAGGAAAGTAGTAGCACCATACTTGAGCAATCACAATGAATCAATTCTGCCAAGTTTCTTCAAAGCCAAACCACACAACTTCCACTTAACTATGAAATAATAACAAGCACCAACAAGAATATGTGCTTGCACTACAAGAACAAAGTCACTTTCTTCACCAAGGCATTTCATCAAACACATAGCATGTACATTGAATTTTCTTAACAAATGCCTTGATATCTTCTCAAATTCAATCCCAATACACACCCAGTCCTATCACATGCAATCTTGCAACATATGCCCAACCAAAAACCACACCCAACTTGGCATAAGCAATTCACCAAACACTTGATTTGCACAACTTTAACCAAGCTCCATACATAAAATCCCAACTCCAAATCTCTCAAACTACCACAAAAGCAAAGCACTTCTCCAAGAAAGACAATTGAATAAGCATTGAGATGATCCAAGTAACTTACTTATGATTCTAAGAAATGTGCACAAAGTTGTCAACCCAACTTGAAAAATTTCTTAAGGAAGATGATGAATAGTGGAATGGGAGAATTGAATCTAAAGAGGGAATGGAAAAAGGAAGAGTTTGGGTGTGCTTGGGGATTGGCTTTAAGTGGTTGTCCTGGAGCCACTAGCGCCACCACCCCACTGCCCCTTGCAAAAATTATTTTTTTTGAATGGTCCTGGAGCCACTAGCTATCTCCGCCTTTTCTCCTCTTGGTTTTTGTTGCCTCAAAAATCTCTTTTCTAGATTATTTCATCACCCTAAATTAATCTCCTTGCTTGCGATCCTTATTTATGCATTTACCCTGCCAAACATGAAGCAAAAATTATTAAATATAGCAATTTAGAAAATTTAAATGTAATCTAAAAACTAAATATTCAAAGTAATTTTATTTAATCTAATGCAACTAGCCTACTTTATTAATGTAAAACCATCAGTACTTCTAAAAAATTGAAAAAAAATTGAAAAACAACTGCTTGGGTTGCTTCCCAAAAAGCACTTTATTTAATGTCTGGCCAACATGAACTCCCTTTTTTCTACAAATGTTCAAAACTTTGTTCAGCTTCAATTGCTTTGGCTTGCTCTAGTTGGCCAGGCAACTTCCTTGGTTTGTGACTTTGTACTGCTTCTATAATTTGTCCTAACTAAGTTTCCATCTTTTTCATGGATGCTTCCATGTTATGGAACTCAGAATCATTATTTTAAAATTTGGTTAAATGATTCTGGAGCTTAGTTTGTGTTACTTGCATGAAACTCTGTAGTGTTTCTTCAAGCATAAGCTTTTGCTATTGAGGTTGAAATGAGGTTCCAATTTGGTTTTGACTTCTTTCAATGTTCCAAGAGAAGTAAGGATGATTCCTCCAACTAGGATTATAAGTGTTTGAGTATGGATCATTCCATGGCCTCTGGTTGTAAAATTTCATTGCATTGGCTTACTCAACATCACTTGCAAAATATTCATTTGAAGGGTAAACATTAGGTGAATGTCTTGAATTACCACAAAGAGAACAAACCTCTACTGGAACAGGTTGTGGTTGCTTCAATTTCACCATCATTGAGCATATTGTCTTCATCTGCTTAGCCATCTTTGACATTTGCATTGATATATTAGAATTAGTTTTTACTTCATAAAGTCCCCTAGATCTACCTTTTACACTCTTTTGTTAGGAATTTGCTCCCAACATCTCATAAAGTTCATAAGTTTCTTCTGGAGTCTTCTCTCCCATGGCTCCACTTGCAGCATTATCAACCATGGCTTGGCATGGTTGTGTCAGTCCATCATAGAAAAATTGGTTAAGCAACTCAAGTGGATATCTATGATGAGGGTATTGAACCAAAATTGCTTTAAAACTTTTCCATGCCTCATGGAAAGTGTCACCATCTATCTGAGCAAAAGTGGCTATTTTGCTTCTCAATTTAGTAGTTTTTATATGAGAGTAAAATTTTCCAATGAACTTATTGTAAACTACTCCCCAAGTTGTCAATGAGCCAGGAGCTACTATCATGAACCAAGTTTTGGCTACATCTTTCAAAGTGTATTGGAAACATCTCATACGTTATTGATCTTTTGTTAGCACCTACAATAGAAATGTTTGGATGGTTGCATAAAAATCATGCATGAAGGTGAAATCCCTATAGTAGGGTGTGCAAACTCTTTCATTAGTTATTGAGCATGTTGAGCCTGTTGCACTTGCTGCACTAGTTGAGCCACTCAGATTTTCTCATTGTCAGCCATGTTTACTTCTTCTCCTTCACTTAAAATCTCTATTTCAATTTTCACTTTGTCAGCACGATTGTTTAATGGAAATAGAGTAGGGTTCAAAGATCTCCTTCTGTGCATTCACAATACTGTAACAAAAAGAAGGAAATAATTAAAAATAATCTTATATACAATTATACACAAAATAAAAAAAAATGTAAAAATCTTAATCAAATCAGTTTGGAACCATTTCCCAGCAACAGCACCAAAAACTTGATGGTTCAAATTATAATTTCTCACAAGTGTACAGACATATAACAATATAGTGAGGAATGCAAGGATCGATCCCATAGAGAACAGCAAACCAACTTAATTCATCTTAGTTACTAAGTATACAACTAAACGGACTTAGAATATGGTTTGGTATAATTTCAAAAACTTAATAGAATAAAAGTAAATAAATAGCTAAAGATAATGTAGAGAGATTAACAAGAAGAAGAGGTCTAGGGATCCGATTTTACCACTAGATGACACCCCATTGCCAATGGAATGTTGGATTTAATGCCTCACTTGGGTTCGTTCTTTCAAAAGTAAGATTATTACCATTAGGTGTGTGGGTTTAAATCAAGTGCTTTCATTATTCCAATTACCTATGGTGTATAGCATAATTGAGGTGAAAACTCATTAAGTTTAAGAATATAAGAACCAAAATAGAATAGTTTAGTGTATAATGTATACCTTAACCATCTATCCTTCTCATTCAAGGGAGCTCATGGTTTAGCATATGGTGCATACTTTAACCATTCTTTGATAAATAATCTAACTCATAATATTGGAAATAAAGTAATTAAATAAATTAAATCATTGCAAATAACATCATAAATGAAACAAGATTATCTAGCATTAATAATATCCAACAATCCACATAATAAAGAGTATCAAAAAGGCCTACATTTTCACTCTAGAAAAAGGGATTTAGTTCATAAGAGAAAATAAAATAACTCTTTGAGACAAGATGATAACAATGAAGAATATCTTCTCTCGTTCTTCTTTCTTACTTGCAATCCCTTCTTCTTCTCCTCGAGAAATCTCCTAGAAAAAAGGCTCCCAACCCTAGAAAAAAACGCTAAAATTGGAAGTGAGAAGAAGCCTTGAGTTTTTGCTTTAATACCCAGCAAATATGCAACTGCAGAAAAAATCCGCAAATAGGTCCTCCACTGGCGCCGGTGACCCAGATGGACGTCGGCGATGCCTGTTTGCTATCGGTTGTGGTGCTTTGGTTCTGGCCCTAGTGGCGCCAGGTGTGGGCCAGTGGTGCCAACTGGCTACCTTGGTCTGTGTTGCTTTTTTGTTCCATCTTTGTAGCTATTTTCTTTTCCAAACTTGAGCTTCTTCTTTTCCATTCTTTTTCTCTTCTTCTTCCATCTTCAAGGCACCTATAAAATCCAACAAATAAGCATTAAATTCACCTAAAAGAGATAAGTATTTGAAAATAAATAAGCCTAAAAAAGTATAATATAAGTGTATGAAATTCACTCATCACTCGAGAATGACATCATTACTGTTTCTATATCTGAAGCTACAATATTTTCAAAATTCTTTTAGACAAAATAAGTTACATTCATACACTATTCTATTTTTACTTAATTTAGGTCATAGTTTTTAAGGTCGAGTACACCTCATTTTCTTGCCAGAATTAACTCACAGTTATTGTTATCACATCAAACTCCATTTTAGGCACAAGTTATTCTCTCTTTCTTGAAATATCATATAAACTACCTCATATAGCCCCCACATTGAGTCTATTTTAACCCATAACCAGCAATCCTTCTCTGCATCATAATGATGAAGCAACTTAAGGAAGGGCATTTAGGAAGAAGATATGAAAGGCAAACCGACGTGTGGTGGAAATTAAAGCATCAAAGGATGTTTCTTCACTTCTCTTGGTGGGACCATATTACTTCTGTTCGCGATAATGTTCTAGTTCACTCATCCCATCAGAAGTATTTCTCTTTAAGATATGGCTCTCAAGAACATAACTTATATCTCAAGCACTTTGCCCCTGCATCTAACTTTATCATCGGTTGGGGTCCTTGAAGAGAGGGGAAAGGAGGCTCTAAGAGCCTCATTAATCATCTCCTTGCCCTCTCCCCTTCCTTGAAACTTTGTATCACTTACCATGATACAAAGTTCTCCACCCCCTCCCTCTTGTCCGTGGTCTCCCACATAACCTCTCCTGCACTTAAAATGCAACATCGGTTGTTTTTATCTATGTTCATAACTTTTTTTCTACCGAAATGAAATAAAATAGTTTCATCATTTTCAAGCTACTTCTATATGTGTGTGTTCTACAAATGGGATGTTTCTCTTTTCTTATGACAAAAAGGGGGAGAAAATTTACAAATTATCTCAAAGGGTAATGCAAAAATGCATAATCTTTTAAAAATTAGGAGGAGAATACATATAAAACTAGTCAAAAGAAATAACAGAAAATGGCAACTTTAGAGACTAGGAATGATTAAACTTTGCAAAATATTTTTATCAAAATACATACATTCAGGGGGATTATCTTTTATGAGATAATTTTTAATCAAGTTTTATCATCACCAAAAAGGGAGAGAATGTTAGTATAAATATATGTTTTTGATGACAAACAAGACTTGATTAGAGATAATGTACTAATGGAGATTGCTAAGAATTTAGCATGCAGAAACAAGTTACAGACTTTATGGACAAATGAACAAAGAGGAGACATTCCAAAGTGCAAATCTATCTGACTGAAAAGACTTGGGCTAGTGTAGAAGCAAAAGGCTAAGTACCGCTATAGACAAAGATCAAATGAAGAGGAATCAACCGAGTTTCCATTCGTCTATCAAAGTGGAGATTATATTTGATGAATGCAAAATAGCATGCATACAACATGATTCATCTATCATAAGTTAGCCACAGTCATATAGCTCAATAAGCCAATGATCATTGATGAGTGAATTTTATTCACAAATATTACACATGTTTAAGCTTAGTTGTTTGCAAATCTTTGTCTCTTTTAAATGAATTTCATACTTATTTATGGATTTTCTAAGTATCTTGAAAATGAAAAAGAAGAAGCTCAAAGGACTGAAAAGAAAACAGCTACAAAAAGGAGAGAAAAATCAACAAAAAATCAAGATAGCCAGCCAGTGCCACCGCCTAACCTGCGACCACTACCAGTAGGCAGCAAGCTAGTGCTACCAACGCCAATGGCGGATTAGTAATTTTGCAGATTTTTTCACATTGCGCACAGGTTGGGTTTTTAAGGAAAAAGTTAGGATTTTTTTAGGGTTCTTCTCACTTCCGTCTAAAGAGTTCTCTCTGAGGTTTGGAGGCTGAATTCGTGGAGTTTCTCTTGTGGAGAAGAAGAAGACATTGCAATTAAAAAAAAGAAGGAGAGAAGATGTTCTTCATTGTGATAATCTTGTCTAAAGGAGATATTTTATTTTCTCTTATGAGCTAAATCTCTTTTATCTAGGAAGAAGATGTAACCCTTTTTGATACTCTTTGTTATGAATTGTTGGTTATTAATGTTATATGATCTTGTTTCATTCATAACATTATTTGCAATGATTTAACTTTTTTCTTGCTTAATCACCAATATTATAAGTTAGATTAATTATAAAAGTGTGGTTAAGGTAGTCACCATATGCTAAACCATAGGCACCCTTGAATGAGAAGGATAGATGGATAAGGTACACACCATATGCTAAACCATACTATTTTGGTTCTTATGTTCTTAAGCTTAATGGGTTTTCACCTCAATTATGCTACACACCATAGGTAATTGGAACGAGTGAAAATATGTGATTTAAACCTGCACACCTAATGGTAATTATCTTACTTTTGAAAGAATGAACCTAAGTGAGGTATTAAATCCAACATTCCAGTAGCAAAGGCGCATCATCTTATGGTATAATCGGATCCCTAGACTTCTTCATCTTTCTAATCTCTTTGTATTATATTTAGCCATTAATTTACTTTCATTCCATTAAGCTTCTAAATTCTTAAATTACACCAATCATTACTCATATTCATATAGTTATAAATATATTTTTTAAGGTTAGGATAGTTTAGCAACTAAAATTAATTGAATTAATTTGATCATTCTCTATGGGATCGACCCTTACATTGCACACTATATTGCTATATGTTCATACACTTGCGAGAAATTATAATTTAAACCATCGATCATCTGTGAAAAATAGACAAAGGTGGAGAAGTGGAGGTTGTCTGGCAGAGCAGGGAAGTTCAGCTAGCAGAGCAATGAAATTCATTTGTATATCTAAATTCATCCACTACCTGCATCAGACAATGCACCAGACAAAAGCTTAATTTGTCTATGCCTCAACAATTCATCTATTACTTATAATAGACAATCGACCAGATAAAGTGCTGAAAAGATAATCTGTCTGCAATCCTATAGTTTGTCTGCTAGTTGCAATAGACAATCAACCAGACGAAGTGCTAAAAAGATAATTTGTTTGTGTTTCTATAATTCATTTGTTACTTATAACAACAACCCAATAGACGAAGTGATGGAAGGATGATTCGTCTATAACTCCATGATTTGTCTACTACTTATTATGAATAAACTGGAAGATGAAGGGACTTTGTTTGATGAACAGCTGGACACATACTTTGTCGATCATAAGTGAAGACGAGCAACAGACAAACTGAATCATTGGTTTTCATCCAACATTAATGATGCCCTTTCCATATTGATGAAAGAATCAACCACTGCAGCAACTCTTCAACCAATACTTATTAAGAATCAGGAAATCATCTTTTCCAAGGTCAGCATTGTAGGTATTTCAGTAGACGAGGATTAAGTAGAAGTTAGAGAATTCAAATGTGCTAATAGAATGGTCTTCTGTCGTTAATGGAGTTCACCTATGACCAATGGCTAAAATTCTAAGCAGTTATAAATGCAGCATCGTTGGATCAAGAAGAAGCATTGAAGGAAAATATTCAATATCCTCTTGAGAGCATTTACTGAACTAAGCCAAAAACCTTCTACATCTTTCAAGAGTCGTGAGCCTTGCATTCAAACCTTCCTCAACTCGCTTTGAAGGCTCCCAACGACCTTTCAAGAAGATTATTTACTTCTGCATTCAATCTTAAAAAATCTTCTCTTATGCTTATTGAGAAATATCTGTGTTTTAACTTATGATATTCATTTATTATAATTTTTTTGAGCTAGTAGTTGAGACTAGATTCAAGAAGAGCTGTAATTGTTTGAGTGCAAACAAGAGCTATTTATGCCCCTTAGAGCTAGAATCTAGAAGAGTGCTAGGAGCACTATGATCACGCCCCCTAAAGCTAATCTAGAAGAGTGCTAGGAGCACCTTATTTATGTCCCCTAGAGCTGGAATTTAGAAGAGTGCTGGGAGCACTATAATAACTCCCCCTAAAGTTGGAATCTAAAAGAGTGCTGGGAGCACTATGTTTATACCCCTAGAGTTGGATCTAGAATAGTGTTGCAAGCACTATTTTATTTCTATTATTGGAGATAGTAAAACCCAAGACACTAAGAGGAAAGTGTTCTTGGAAGCGTGAAGTAGAGTATTTACTCGAACCGCTATAAAAATTCCTATGTCTTATTTATTTGTGCACTGATTGATTGAGTGATTGGATTAATTGCTAGAGGGACGTTTAATCCTAAAGCGGTTGAGCAAATTTTTTAAGTACCCAATTCACCCCTCCCCTCTTAGGTTTTTGCCTAATCTTCGAAACCAACATTAATCTGTACATTTCCATTTGGAAAAATAGTGAGTTGGTTGGTGAGCTTGGAAACCAATGTGTAAAAGTTTTTGGTGAGCTTTAAAAATGAGTAGGTTTTTTATGAGCTTGTAAAACCAACAAGAGTTTAGTGGAAACTGAGTTTAGTAAAGCAACCTAACTCAAGAAAGTGGAGTAGGAACCTAGAAAGGGCCGAACCACTATACAAATCTTGTGCATATGTGCTATGAGTTTTATTTTCTTTTATTTTAAGTAGATCTCTCAAGTTATTAGCCAAAATTTTTAAAAGCTTAATTCACCCTCTACCCCCCTCTTGAGCTACCATCCAGCTAGGGACCAACAAGTGGTATCAGAGTAGGCTTCACTAGTTAATTTTATATTACTAATATATTAACTTATGAAGATATCCAAGTGGCTAATATGTTCTATAACACATCTGCTAAAAGATAATCCACTTCCAAACCTCCACTTTTTGATGGAATCAATTATGGATATTGGAAGATGAGGATACAAAACTTCTTAATTACCACATATTACCAATTGTGGCTTGTGGTAAAGAATAGAAAGAATGTTACAAATACAAAAGATAAGTATACACCAGAAGATATTCAAATAGTAGAACGTGATGCTAAGGCAAAGAATTGTCTCTACTATGCACTATCTGCATCTAAATTTGAACAAATTTTCTCCTATGACTCAGCCAAGGAAATCTGGGATAAACTTTAGCTAGCACGTGAAGGTACAAATCAAGTAAAAGAAACTAAAATTAATCTTCTAATATAGTAATATGAAGCCTTCTCCATCAAGGAGTCAGAAACTACTTTTGAAATGTTTAGAAGGTTTCAGAAAATCACCAATGGACTAAAAAGCTTAGTAGAGAAATATAAAAAACCCAAGTTAGTTAAAAAGACCTTGAGATCTCTACCTAGATTTTGGATGCCTAAAGTAACTATAATCCAGGAAGTAAAAGATTTGGATAAAATGATAGTGGAAGAACTCATGGGATCACTTATGACCTATGAAGTCTTAATGAAGCAAAATTCTCTAGATGAATTCAAAACTAAGAAGATTGCTTTATGAGCTGATTCAAAGAATGAAAAATCTTTAGAAGAAGCTTCAACGAGTGAAGATGATGAGGATAAGGCAATTAAACCTAGAAGATTCAAAAATATGATTATGAAGAAGAGATTTAGAAACAACCCCAAAAGCAACAATAAGAGAAAGGAAAATAGAGAAGATTCCAATATGTTACAATTATAACAAGTCTAGGCACTTGAAGTTTGATTGTCTAAAACTAGATAAAAAGCAATGAGACAAGAAGAAAAGATATAATTCTTACTTTGACAAAAAGAATATTTCTAACAACAAAAAATTTGAAAAGAAGAAGAAAGCTATGGCTACATGGGAAATACTAAAGAATATGATGTAAGAAAGCTTGAGTGAAACAGAAGAAGAAAATGAAGCACAATTCATCGCTCAGCTCTATAGAAAGAAATCAGGAGGGGTATCATACAGGAATAAGCTTCATGGTCATCCATGAAGATGAGGTAAATTTAAAACCTGAAACTTCTTATAAAGAAGAATTATTAGAAGAATTATACTCAAATTTCAAAACTTTAAAAGCTAAACATAAGGAAACAAAAGAGAACTAGAAAGAACAATCTATGAATGCTCTAAATTAAGACAAGAAAATACTCAGGTCAATACTAGCCAAAACCTTAACATAGAACTTGAGCAAAAAAAAGCAAAAAATCATGCCCTTAGAAAAATATTGACCTCTAGTTTATTTAAACTAAAGACAGAAAAGAAAAGTAGAGAAAACCAAAGAAAAAAATTGTAATCAAGAAAGAAAATTAGAACCCAAACAAAACCTGATTTAGGTACCAAAAACTATTGCTAATATAATAAATACAATAATATCTCCATATAATAAAATAGTTGCATCTAAAAAGCAATGGGTACTAAAATAGTTTGCTACTAACCCACCAAGACCCATTCTTAAATGGATAGCAAAAATTATAACTTGATCTTATTATTACAGGTGTGCTTGAGAGCCACAAGGAGTAGCAAACAGTATATTGATAGTGGTTGCTCAAAACACATGATAGGTGAAAAGGTGTTATTCACTGTAAGGCCCTGGAAATTTCAACAAAGTAAATGTTCACTAGTGTAAAGTTTTAGAAACTTTTACAATGTGGCATACTATAAAATTTTATTTTTGAGGAACTTTATTATTAAAAAATTATATAAATGGATGAAATATCTATAGTAATGTGAGGATGATGAGAATAGATGTTAATTAATAATTAATAG
>JAYJMB010000318.1:0-18187 GCA_036873735.1 Pouteria campechiana
TTTTTTTTTTTTTGGATTTATTTTTAAACAACCCCCCCCCCCCCCCCCCTCCTTTCTTGAACTACCTCTAGAACATGACCAAAATTATAGATCAATATGAATTATCTATCATGATCTTTCTAAACCAAGCTAAAGTAATATGCTTGCACAAATTATGATCCATTTATGTACTCACATTCTAAGCATATCTTTCTACATTTAAAGCTTCATTAACTAAAAAAATATTAGCAAAAATCAAGTCTAAGACAAGTTTTATTATCATGAAAATCATACGCCTATATCCAACACTTAAGATTGAATCATGTTTAGTCACTAAAGTGTCTTCTACTTCTTCATTCAAACCTCTATTTATAATCTTCAAATCCTTTATAATAGTTGTAACCTCTTTTAGTATGTTTTTGACCATTTTAGATTACGTGTTTTACACTTAACACAATCTATCATTTTTAAGCACTCTTCAAAGTCTATAAAGTTAAACTTCAAGGTCTCTAAAGGTTGGGTTCTCTCCAGTCGTTGTAAGTGCGCATAACTTTAGAACCTCTGAAGTAAATCCTCCACCTCTGAAGTTCCTTTGAAGGTTTGATGTTCCTAACCACCTTCAACGGCTATATTTTCAGAACCTCTAAAGATCCCTTTGAGCGCTAATATACCCAACGGCTATATTTTCTCCTTTGAAGCTTCGGTCTCTCATCTAAAGCAACTTTGAAGCTTAAGGCTTCCTCTGAACATACTCTGAATGTCTCTTTGAAGCTTCCTCTGGAAGTTCTTCTTCTTTTAAATGTTCCTCTGATGTTTATTCCTTCTTCTGAACATCCTTTGAAGCCTCCTTCCAATTTAGAATGCTCATCTAAAACTTCCAAATGCCATTTCAGAAGTTCTAAAGCTTTCTCTAAAGCCTTCAGAACATCCCTCTAAACATGTTGTGTTTCTCTGAAAGTTCTTTCTAAATTTAGAAATCTCAGTAATACGTCATTAGCTTAATTTAAGTCATTAACAAGTTTTGTTAATCATCTAAACCAATCCCTTATACTTAAAAATGATCACTAAAATGTGCATTGCAAGAGTTTCAAGTCTGACAAAAGATTATATAAATAGAATTTCTAGTTTTTTTTCTTTTCTCATACTTGAATTATATACTTATTATATGAAAGTTTTCTCCCCCTAAGTTTCATAAATGCAGCATCTAGATTTCATTAATTTCCATCTACATTAAGTTAAATTTGTCAAGAATTAAGCAGATACTTTTGAAAGCTATAAATGAAGATAAAAGCTCTATTGGAGCAACTTCAATGGATTTTGGATTCCTTGAACTAGCATATTTATGATTTACATAATGTAGATGAGATCTGACTTATTTGAAAAATTCAAATGTCAATATGCTAGATGTTGGTCCCTATTTGGATGGTAGCTCAAGAGGGGGGGGGGGGGGGGGGGGTGAATTGAGCTTTCAAAAATTTTTGCCAATAACTTGAGAGATGTGCTTAACATAAAAGAAACTAAAATTCATAGCCCATATGCACAAGATTTTTATAATGGTTCAGCCCTTCCTGGGTTCTTAATCCACTTCTCTGAGTCAGTCTCCTTTACTGAACTCAGGTTCCACTAAAAACTTATTGGTTTTATAAGCTCACCAATAACTTACTGGTTTTTCAAGCTCACCAGAAACTTTTACACATTGGTTGGTTTCCAAGCTCACAAACTAACTTATACACATTAGTTTCCAAGTTTATCAACTAACTTACTGGTTTTTTAAGCTAACCAAAAACTTTTATAAACTGTTGGTTTTCAGAGCTCACCAACTAACTCACTGGTTTTGTAAATGGAAATATATAGATTAATGCCTCTTACTTAGATAGACTTATATAAAAATTAAAACTAAATTAAATGAACAAAATATGCAATAAGATTAGATTTATCAAACAACTTTTTAAGTTGATGTAGATCTGGCTTTGAATGCTTTGGCTACTTGTAGCAGTTGGATTTGAACAATGGAAGATCTTGAATGCTCTTTTTAAATTCTTTAATTAAATGATCTTCTATGTTTTCTTAGATCTAATTATGTGTTCCTTTAATTATCTTTTTATTGGCTTTGAGAAAAGATTTAGCCGTTGCAACCTTTAGCACCATTTTTAAATTGTTAGGAAGAGTTAGTAACGACTTTTTACATTTTATCAAGCTTAAGAATTTCTGACTTTAGTAGCCAGAACTTCTAATGTTCGATCCACCACTTATCAAAATTTCTGATGTAAGTGTTTTCTTAGTAGTATTCTTTTAGAATTTCTATGCATTGATTTTGCTATCAATGGTTATAATCTGAACTTCTGAAGAATTTCTAAGAAACTTCTGAGATACCAATGAAGATTGATTTTTGCTTCTGATATGTTTCTTTGATTCTTACCTTTTTGAAGATGCCTTTGAGAAAGCTTTTTAGTTGCTTCTGAGGATCTTCTGAGTATTATGTTAACATTCAGATTGCTTTTGACAAGCTTCTAATTGTTGATTTTTCTTCTGAGTTAACTCTAAGTGTCGAATTCTACATCTGACATTCTTATCTTTTTCAATTTACTTCTAACATTCTTCTGCATTGTTTCACATTGTGTTTCTGATAGGGTTCTGACATACTTCTGATGAGGTTCTAGGGCATTTCTTGAATACTTTTTAACTTCTGATCTTAATGCCATGTTTCTAAATAGGTTCTAATTTACTTTTGAATGATTTTTGAATAATTTTTAATTTGAGCATTCCTTTTAAAATATCTTCCTTTGAAAAGTTAATGTAATAATCTTATAATTAACACCTTTTATTACTTGTTGTTACTCTCCTTAATCTATTTTGATATATAAATGCAGCATCACTTGAAAAGTAACCTATTAGTACCTTAATTCTTTACTCAATTGTTTATTTATCATCAAAACTAAGTTATCTAATCTCATTCATCATCAAAATCAAGCTTAGTAAAGGGGTTAGACTTAACATTCTGCCCCTTTTTATAATGACAAACCTTAAAAAAAATATAGAATATGGAATGTGCTTCTATTGACTTAGCGGGGCTTCCCTTGTATGAGTAAGCTCCCCCTAAATGTATGTACTTAGTTATTTTTATACATATATGTCTCCTACATTTCTCCTATTCCTCCTATTTCTCTCCCCCTTTTTATCATAATCAAAAGGACTAAAGTCTAAAATGCAAGTAGAGGGTGAAAAAGAATAAGAAAAAAGTTACATTAAAATGACAAAACATGTCTACAGTAGAGTTACAGATAAAATTACACAACATGTGTAATTGAGATACATCAGAACAAGATGAGATACATCATAGAAAATTGAGATATAATAAGCTCATAATATATCATATTTTTTACATCTAAATTCATATATTGAAGATCTTATTTTCATGTTTTCAATGGATATTGCACTTAACAGGGTTTGTTTTATTGATATGTAAAATGAAACTGAAGATTATAAAAGATGTTACTTTAAAGTAATTTCTAGGACTAATGGAGGCATATTTGGAAAATATGTTCAACATAAAAGTTTTAGCTTTTATTATTATCTTTTCAATACATTAAATTTCATATGATTATAAATTTATATGAGAAATTCATGGTTAAAACAGTGCAACTATCTATAGAGCTTCACATTCGTCTGCTACTTTATTTGACATAAGGCATCACTTTGAAGGCTCACAACTCATAGAAGATGGATGATTCAGACAAAGTGATCAACATAAAAGTTGTATCTCCTAAAATTATCTATCCAATATAAAACAAATGAGGCAATTTTGAGTTTGTATAAGAAATTTATGATCAAAATAGTGAAAATATCTAAAGTAGAATTTTTACTCCAAAGTTCACCAATACAAAAGGTGGTACTTTGAGGGCCCATGACTCAAAATAAAAGAATAATCGGGAAAAGTGATTAACATGAGATTTGTAGATACTGAAATTATCTATCCAACCTAATAAAAATTACTTAATTTGGAGTTTATATGAGAAAGTTATGATGATTCTACTAAAACTGCTCTGGAACATCAAAAACTCTGAAGCAAATTTTTTCTCTGAAGTTCACTTTAGAGAACTCTGAAGCAACGATTTTTTCTCTGAAGTTCACTTTAGATAACTCTGAAGCAATAATTTTTTCTTTCAAGTTCACTTTAAAGAATTCTGAAGCAACGATTTTTTTTTTTGAAGTTCACTTCAGAGAACTCTGAAACAAGAATTCAAATTTTTGCTCAATTTTCATACCTCCAAAGCAGCCTAACAAGAAAAAAAGTTTGAAATCAAAGCTTAGAATTGGAAGTACACAAATTTAGTTATTCTTCCATGCATCAGATGTCGCAGTCCAAACTATGATCAGTAATATATTTTTAGCAATGGAGTCCCACAATGATCAGCAATTGCAATCATCTAAGATATTTTTGAAGCAATTTCCTTTACATACATTGCTGAAATTTTTAGAAGTTGTTGTAATTTGTGGAAGGTGTATTTGGAAATCAATGGTATAATAATGCTATCTAGTGTTGGAACTTTTCCGATGTTTGGAAACAATCTTTTCAGGTAGAAAATATAGAGTTATTCTTAGAAGATGATTCTGGTGTGTAAAGGAATTGCAATTCATAGAGGAATTCTATTAAGACCCAGCTGCTTGGTTTATTTAAGGACACCCAGGAGTTTAGATCAGGGGAGGAAAGTGGAGCATAGATAGAGAGTTGGATGAGGAGAAGAGTTTAGAGTAAGAAGATCATTGGAGAAAGCTGCGGCAACTTGAATATTTTGTTTTCTTTTTAGTTCATCTTTTGTTTTTGAATCAACGTTCAATATTGGATTATGATGATGTTTATCAATTACTTAGTTGTTTTGAATTCAAATATGATGTTCTAAATTTTTGTTATCTAGGATTAAATCGATCCTAGCAATGAAGTATGTGTCGATGTTTGATTTTTGAGTTAAATTATTTTCTTCCTCATTGTTTCTTCTTTTCTAAACTTAATACATGTATGTGCTTAGCTATCTTGTGCATGAACTGAGATTCTTAATTTATACTCGAGAGAGGTGAATTGGGAATGGACTCTTGAATTGAAGAACATATGATGCAATGAAGTCTAGAGATAGCCAACATATGCAATCCGTGTGAATATGACCTTGCAAGAGCATATATTACACTTGGATGCTCTAAATGGGTTTATTAATTTGGATTTGCATGGAGACATAGTAAATCACTTTAATAGGCACACCTATCATAACACTTGAGAAAGGGTGGTAGATACTTTAGTGCATCTGATTGACTATGAGAGGAATGATGATTTACTCAATACAATTCATCAATACAAGTGGATTTGCTAGGTGAAGTTAAATTCCTAGATACTTCATCCATTGATATTTCTTATTTTGCTCTTACAATTTGTCAGCTTCATTGTTTATTCAAATTTAGTTCTTATATCATCTATTGAATTTCATTCAATCAAATATTATTGATTTGATATAAGTTTGGTACTTAGTGTGTAATAACCTACTTCCTCGTAGGAACGATACTCAACTTACCTCATTTATATTACTTATGATTGTGTATACTTGCATGAGAGTCAACAAGATACATCAGAAAAAGCATTGCACACAAAGAAGTAACATCACATGGAATAATGAATCTAACTAGAATAGAAAGATGTGAGTTAAATATAGTAGTAGGTTAGGTTTTGGGCTTTCTAGAGTAGGCTAGAGGGAAGAAGTTAGGATCTTTAGAAGGAGGAAGAATGGTGGTTATTGGTTTAGGATTTTGAGTGGGTCGTTTGGAGGAGGACCTTGGTTTAGATACAAATTTTTTAATTCATGGAAGAGGAGGAGAAATGAAAGTGGGATCTTTAGCAATTGAAGTGGGTGGTTGATGAGTTAATAAAGGACTCTTATAGGTTGAAACATAAATGATATCAATATGATCTTTGAATTTGAGATCTAACAGTTCAGGAAAAAGGATGGGTTATTTCTTTAGAATGTCTTCTGTATTGGCATTCATTCATGCAATGTATTCTTCATAATACAAAGTAAAGCGAGGAGGAGAAGCCTTTTTATGAATTTTTGGAGGTGGAATTCAGGGTTTCTGATGGTTCAAATTATAATTCTTCATAAGCATATGGATGTATAGCAATATAGTATGCAAATGCAAGGGTTAGTTCCATAGAGAACGACAAACTAACTTAATTAATCTTAGTTACTAGGTATACAACTAAACAGACTTGGAATAAGGTTTGGTATAATTTTAGAAACTTAATAAAATAAAAGGAAATAAATTGGTAAAGATAGTACAGAGAGATTAATAAGATGAAGAAGTCTAGGATTCTGATTTCACTACAAAGTGATAACTCTTTGCCAATGGAATGTTAGATTTAATGCCTCACTTGGTTTGTTGTTTCAAACGTAAGATCATTACCGTTAGATGTGCGGGTTCAAACCTAGTGCTTTCACTCGTTCCAATTACCTATGATGCTTAGTATAATTGAGGTGAAAACCCGTTAAGTTTAAGAACATAAGAACCTAAATACAATTGTTTAGCATATGATATGTATCTTAAACATCTATCCTTCTCATTTAAGGGAGCTCATGGTTTTGCATATGATGTGTACCTTAACCATGCTTTTATAAATAATCTAACTCATAATATTGGTGATAAAATAATAAAATAAATTAAATCATTGTAAACAACATCATGAATGAAACAAGATCATCTAACATTAATAATATCCAACAATCCATAATAAAGAGTATCAAATAGGGCTAAATCTTCATCCTAAAAAAAGGAATTTAGTTCATAAGAAAAAAGAAAACAATACCCTGAGATAGGATGATAACAATGAAGAACATCTTCTCTCTTTCTTCTTTCTTACTTGCAATCTCTTCTTCTTCTGCATGAGAAATATCTTGAAAAATGGCTCTAAACCTCAGAGAAAAACTCTCAAAATAGAAGTGGAAGAACCCTACAAAAGCCCTAAGTTTTTCCTTAAAAAGCCAGCAAAAATACGCAACTGCCAAAAAATTTCACAATATGTCCACCGCCTGCACCGCCGACGCCGGCTCACTGCCAGCCGGTGGTGGTTTGGTTTTGGTGCCAGTGGCGCTAGCCTACTACTCAATTCGTCTGCTTCATTTGCTCCTTTGCAATTACTTTCTTCTCAATCTCTTGAGCTTCTTCTTTTCCATTCTTTTTCTCTTGTTTTTCCATCTTCAAGGCACCTAATAAAATTCAACAAATAAATATTAAATTCATCTAAAAGAGACAAGGATTTGCAAATAAATAAGTTTAAACATATGTAATGTATGTGTATGAAATTCACTCATCAAATACCCCCAAACTTACTTATTTTCTCATCCTCGAGCAAACTACAAATTTAAACTCATGAGTTTGTTAGGATAATTTCTCTCAATCAATTAGTAACATGCCAGAAAAATTACACATGTATATATAATTCAAAATTCATTTAAAACACTTACCCAGTAATCTCATGAGACTCATGCTTCATCAATCCTTTCATGAAGTGAAAATGAGTGTGTGTGTGTGTGTGTGTGTATGTGTGTGTAATGTCAATTTCATACTACATGCATAATTTTCAATCAACAATGTGTAAACTAGTGATTCTAATGATCTTCAATATAGATGACTATGTTCACTTGGATCAATAGGTCTTTGTTAAGCTTATAATGGGGCCTAAGGTTTGGCTAACAAAGAAAAGAAATAAGGAGTCACAAGGTAAGAGATCATAACTGAATTGCATATGAATGTTAACTCTCTTAAAAAAGAATATTTTTTTATGAGCTTTATTACTATCACAACCCCAAACATATTTTTTTGTCAAGTTCATTGGGATGTGATCCCCCCTATTATGGTCTATATTACTACCATGCCCCCAACTTGTTTTCTATTGATGTCATGGATATATGGTTCCCCCATTTAAAAGATGATTCCTTACTAATTCTTTTCTTTTTGTCCTTTTTTTTCTTCTTTTGGCATTCTTTTTTTTAATTCCTCCAAACCTAATTTCTTTTACTTCATTCATACCTCTCTAACAACCATATGTATAGAATATGTCTCTTATAGGTCAAGCATGGTTTTTTCAAGCTAAAAAGGGTTTTATGATGAGGCTAAAGAAAGAAAAGTTAAATGGTGATTTTTCACATGCTTTGCATATGCCATTCTCTCATAAGGCTTAATGGGAACACTAGTGAATTGAATGTACTAGGTTAACTTAAAAGGCTCAAACTGATAAAAAAAATGCCTAAATCACTTCCAAGTAAACATATAATCTATGATTTCGCCTTGAGGAATAATCAAACAAGTTCTAGAATGCTAGTGTCAACTGAAATAAGTCACTGAATTCATAACACTATCAACTCATCAACATACACTTTGCATGATCATAACATAATGTGCTCAATGAAATTTTCATCAATCATAAAAAAGGACTTATCATAAGAATCATTAAATCACAAGTTAGCATCTATCCTTCTTTCTAAATCATGTACAATGGTAATCACAAACTCAACATAAGTTACTGATCATCAAGAGAGAATCCATCCTATTCAGTTTTAGCATGTTAACACGGTTGCTCTTGGATTTCTTTTAGCTAAGTTAATATAAAAATTTAAACATAACACATAAGCAACTCCAATTAGCCAACCCAACTAAACACACGACACACAAACTAAATGAACTACAACAACCTCCAAACTGAGATAAAAACATCCCTAAACATAAATAAAATGCTAAACATCCCCAAACTTAAACACAACATTGTCCTCAATGTGGAATAAAGTAATAAAAAATGAGGACTTCCCTGAAATGGATCACTCGTTGGAGCTGTCATCTTGCGCCCAACTCGAATCTTCATTGGGCATATCAAAAAGTCTAGGTACAAGTGGGAAGACAATGAAGCTATCGCCAAGTGATATGTTGCAACTCCGGAGCATGGCGGCAAGGGCACTATTGTGATCCACCATATACTTGTACATCTTCCTCTGGTCCTTCATCATTTGTCTTGTATAACTTGGAACAACCACAATATGAGTCTGGAGAACCTCTTATGGGCCTCTACTATAGAGAGCTAGGTGGTGAAGATGAAGGACTTCTCCATGCGTTCCGACACATTATCTTCTCAAATAAATCTATCACTACATCATTAATGACTGACAGAGGTTGTTGAAGTTCCTCTTGAGCAGAGGTAGGAACTCCAGTCATGAGACACAACTTGCAGATGAGTGAAGGGTGTCCCAATCCACTAGTGAGCCTCCCAGTGATGAAAGAGATAATGGAACGCTCAATCACTCGGCGCACATCAATAGATAATCTGGTCTGAATGGCATAGTTGAGCACAACTCGCTCCCTTGTAACATCGAATACATGGTCGGAAGGCAACATTCTTGCAGATATGAAGTAATGTCATGCCTTATCGGTTGCTTCCAATTGCCCTCTTGGAAAACTGATTACCCTATCATGCACTGTCTTCCACTTACTACCAGAATGAGCAAGGTAGGAAATAATTGCATCATGATCTGGTCCTTGTGCCAACCAAGCAGAGTATTCGTCCTCTTCAATATCTTCCAACTCATAGGCCTGATTAATGGAAGCTCTATCAAACGAAACCATCTGACCACGTACTAACACTTTCAGGATTGTAAAGTTTGCTCTAAATTGTACTCTGGCATTGGCATAAAATTCATGAACCAGTGGCACCACTACTGCCTCTGGCTGAGATGTGAAGGATAACCAATGCCGAGCTCGAATAAGGTCAGCTATAGTAATGTAGGTTGTGTCCAAACCTCTCTCCTTTATCCCTTGGCGATTAATCATGGAACTATTGAAAATTTCTTCTTCTTGTTCATTAAAGAATGTCGGTATAAGTGGTGCATTAGGATCTCTTGTCCTTCTCTTCCTAGAGGAACCGGCACACACAGTCTTCCTTGGAGGCATGGTGACAATACAAGAAAGAATAGAGTAGCACAATACTTGAGCAATCCTAATGAATCAAATTTACCAAACTTCTTCAAAGCTAAACCATACCACTCCACTCAACTATTAAAGAGTCACAAGCACCAACAACCAAATGTACTTATATCACAATAACCAAGTCACTTTCTTCAACAAGGCATTTCACCAAACACATAGCATGCACATAGAATTTTTATAACAAATGCCTTGATATCTTCTCAAATTCAATTCCAATACACACCCACGTCAATCACATGCAAGCTTGCAACATATGCTCAACCAAAAACTACACCCAACTTGGCACAAGCAATTCACCAAAAAATTGATATGCACAACTTCAACCAAGCACCATACACAAAATCTAACATCAAATCCTCCCAAACAACCACAAAATGAAAGCACTTCACCAAGAAAGCCAATAGAATGAAGATTGAGATGATCCAAGCAACTTACTTATGATTTCAAGAGATGTGCATGAAGTTGTCAACTCAACTTGAAAATTTTTTTGAGGAAGATGATGAATGGTGGAGTGGGAGAGTTGAATCTAAGGACGGAATGGAAAAGGAAAGATTTTGGGTGTGAATCTTGAACTTTTGATTATAGGTATGGGTTTAGGATTTTAGGGGTAAGTTTTTTGGGAGAAAGAGATAGAGAGAGGGTTGAGAGCTTGAATGAAAAGGTAAGAGGGAGTGGGTTGGGGTGTGTGAGGGTGGCCCTTTAAGGAGGCCGTGAGGCGGTGCCACCCCGCAGCCTCTTGCAAAAAAAATTTTTTTTTATATTGAATGGTCCTGGCACCGCCACACTGGAGGTGCCCACTCGCTGCCTCCGTCTTGTGGATTTCCTACCTCAAAAACTCTCTTTCAGTTTCATTCATCACTCAAAATTTGATCTCCTGGCTTGAACTCCTTAATTTATGCATTTACCCTATCAACATGAAACAATGATATATTAAGTATAGCAACTACGAAAATATAAATGTAATATAACAACTTAATAGTCAAAACAAACTTAATTAAACTGATGCACTAGCCTACTTTAATAATGCATAAAACATCACTACTTCTAGAAAATTGAAAAGAGTGAAAAACAAAAATAAAAACTTGTGTTGCCTCCAAAGAAACACTTTATTTAACATCTGAACAAGACTAACTCTCTTTTTTTACAAATTTTCAACACTTTGTTCTGCTGCAATTTCTTTGGCTTGCTTTGGTTGGCTAGGCAACTTTCTAGGTCTGCGTCCTTGTACTGCTTCTACAATTTGCCCTAACTGAGTTTCTATCTTTTTCATGGATGCCTCCATGTTGTGGAATCTAGAATCGATGTTTTGGAATTTAGCTAAATGATTTTGGAGCTCGGTTTGCATTGCTCGCATGAAAATTTGCATTGTCTCTTCAAGCATAGGCTTTTTTTGTTGAGGTTAAAATAAGGTTCCAGTTTGATTTTGATTTCTTTCATTATTCCAGCAGAAGTTATAATGATTCCTCTAACCAACATTGTAAGTGTTTGAGTATGGATCATTTCGTGGCCTCTAGTTTGTAAAAGTTCATTGCATTAGTCTGCTTAGCATCACTTGCAAAATATTCATTCGAAAGGCAAATATTAGGTGAATGTCCTAAATTACCACAAAGAGAACACACCTCTGTAGGAGCAAGTTGTGGTTGCTTCAATTTCACCATCATTGAGTACATCGCCTTCATCCGCTTAGCCATCTCTGACATCTGCATGGATAGATCAGAATTAGTATTTACTTCATAAAGTCCCCTAGATCTACCTCATGCACTTTTCTGTTGGGAATTTGCTCCCAACATTTAATTAAGCTCATATGTTTCTTCTAGAGTCTTCTCTCCCATGGCTCCACCTATAGCATTATCAACCATGGCTTGGCATAGTTGTGTTAGTCCATCATAGAAATATTATTTAAGCAACTCAGGTGGTTATCTATGATGAGGGCATTGAACCAAAATTGCTTTAAACCTTTCCCATGCTTCATGGAAAGCTTCACCATCCATCTGAGCAAAAGTGGCTATTTTGCTTCTCAATTCAACAATCTTTACATGAGAGTAAAATTTTCCAATAAATTTATTGTAAACTGCTCCCCAAGTTGTCAAAGCCAGGAGCTATTATCATGAACCAAGTCTTGGTTGCATCTTTCAGAGTGTATAGGAAGCATCTCATACGTAACTGATCTTCTGTTAGCCCCTGTAATGGAAATGTTTGGATGGTGGCATAAAAATCTCTCATAAAATTCAATGGATCCTCTTAAGCTAATCCATGGAAAGATGGAAGCATGTTAAAGTGAATATGTTTCAAATCATAATTTCTAGCATCCTATTCTAACACATTGCATGAAGGTGAAATCCCTATAGTAGGGCATGCAAACTCTTTCATTAATTATTGAGCTTGTTGAGCCTATTGGACTTGTTGCACTAGTTGAGCCACTCGGATTTCCTCATTGTCAGTCACGTTTACTTCTTCTCCTTCACTTAAAATCTTTGTTTCAATTTTTACTTTGTTAATAAGATTATTTAATGGAAACAGAGGGTTCAAAGATCTCCTTCCATGCATTCACAATACTATACAAAAAGAAATAAACAATTAAATATAATCTTATATACAATTATACGCAAAAATAAAAAGAAAGAATGTAAATAAATTTAATTAAATAAGTTTGGAATCATTCCCCAGCAACAGCGCCAAAAACTTGATGGTTCAAATTTGTAACACCTATGGTGTTTAATATCTACTCATGTAAAAATGGGTAGAGTTTACTCTATAAATTCAATAAATTTTACTATTTTGGGCTATATAAAGTTAATGAGAAGAAAAGAACTAAAGTAGTGAAATTAAGCAAAAGCCTTTTGATGAGATAGATGAATAGTCTCATATGATGATTGATGTGATTGAAATTTGCTTATGTGGGTATGGGTAGAATTTGATGCTTGAAATTCATAAATTGCATCAATTTAAATTATATAATGGCTATAAGAAGAAGAAAAAAGAACTGCAATGGTGAATTTGGGAAAAAGCATATTTATGATCAACATGAATGGCCCAAGATAGTTATTATATGTATTGTAATGTGTATAAAATATTAGTTTGAGTCTTGGATGCATTTTGGAGTGAAAATGTTATATAGAGTCAATTATAGCAGAAAATTCAGAGCAATTCGGCTAAAAACAATAGAATGAGTAATTTTTAAAAATTAACTTTAAATAAAGTGTTAAATAGCATAAGCATGTTCCGTTTCATGCATATGATGTGTGAGAAGTGATTTCGGTGATATTTAAAGTGTTTTATGTAAAATGAGGCTATGGGTGATATTTCATAAGTGCAATTGAATTTGAAAAGGGGATCATTGTAGAAGAATTTTGATATAGATAATGGACTAATTTAGAATATTATTCAACACATAAGTTGTATATCTTAAAATTATCTTCTTATCTTAAAATTAGCTTCATAAATAATCAAGAATCATATTATTTGGATATAAAATGAAGAAGTTATGGTTAATGCACTGAAACTGCTCTAGATGCTGAAAATGTCTTAAAATAATGTGATGAGCCACTTTAGTTAAATTTTTGACATATTGGTGGGATTATTTGGAAATATTTTTCAGCATAAAAGTTGTGTCTCTTAAAATTTTATGTCCAATGGAAGAAAAATCACTTAGTTTGGAGTTCATATGAGTAAGTTATGATTTATACACCAAAACTGTTTTGTATGCTGAAAAATAACAAGATGAATGAGATGGGTCAAATTTATTAAAAATTTTGACATATTTATGGGATTATTTGGGAAATTGGTTAATATGAAAGTTTTATACCTTGAATTTATCTTTCTAATGCCTCTAAAATCAAGTAATTTAGATATCATACGAAGGAGATATGGTTGAAATATGAAAACTGCTTCTGGCAGGCAGTATGGCAAGAGACTGCCATACCGGCCATGGTCACCATATACCTTGTTGCCCAGTGGCAGGCAGTATGGCAGCCTCCTACCATATTGCCTGCGGTTATGGCAGGCGATATGCTAGGCGCCTATCGTATGTTAGTTGTGCGACTTTATAAAGCTAACTCCATTCCGTTTCAAGTCATTCCATATTGTTTCTTCCCAAAACTCTACCTTGACCCCGTTTATACTAAATTCATATGATTTTTGCTAGAAAATGAGAGGGTTTAAGTTAAAAGTCACTCAAGCATGCCTCTAGGCTTGGATTTTTGGAATTCTAATGATGGATGATGGAAGGAAATCTAATTCCTACAAATGAAGCAAGCTAATGGGAGTTTTGGACTTGGATTCTTGCTCAAGGGAAGAAGCCACACCTAAATATGTAGGTAAGACATGTTTTCTTAACCGAAATTTCATTTTTGGCTTGTTAGGATTTTTGGAAAGATTGAAAAATGGTGAAATTGATATGGGATTCATGGGGAAAAGTTAGTAATGAGTTAATTAGCATACTTTAAGGCTTAATTGGGCATAAGAAACCTTGATTTATGTTAACCTAGGGTTTTGAGAATAGAAAAATTTGAGAATTTTGTGAAATTATCATGGGGTAAATGTTTAAATGCATGAGTATGATATTTTAAGGCTTATTTGGGTCAATTCGGACTGGTGAAATCAAATAATTGACTATGCCCTAGTTAGAAATTAAATAGAGTTTTTGTGTTTGGGCCATGTGAGCCACAAAATGATTGGATTAAATGTTTAAATTGATTAATATTGAAGTTAATTACATGTTAATTATATAATCTGATGATTACATAGAATGGGAAGTGAGATTCTTTAAGACCCTTTGTTAAACATGTTGCCTTTTGACTGTATAATGATAAGTATGGAATTATGCACTTGGAAAGTATATGGGTTTAGCCATAAATCATATTCATTAGTTTGGAAGAAATTAGTTCGAGCTATATCTGTAATGAATGAGATTTTACCCTATACATGATGATCTGAGAAGGATGAAAAGATATAGAACTTGAGGAATGATTGGAGCCAGAGGCCTGAGGTAAGTAGGTGCCCCTCCTTTGATTAGTTATATTGTATGATTGGGGATGAAAATCCCATTTGATTGCATCTGAGTATGGTTATTTTGGTTGAGGATTGTGAGCATCCCTTCTGTTTTGAGATTGATGAATTAGATTTTTTGGGATAGTGGGTATCCCTTGGATTGGGCTAGTGATGTTTGTTGTGGAATTATTATTCTTATATGTGGTTATCTATTGAAAGGGATGAAGAACATCCCCTTGAAAAGCATGTGTAAATTGTGAAATTTGATAATGATAATGATGAAATGACAATGTTTGAGATATGAAAATATTTAGCATGAATTGAATCTGATTTGAAATAAATACAATGTATTTGGATTATTGATTATATTTTGTGATTACATGCCTACTTACTGAGTTGCCCGTACTCATGCCTTCTTGTTTAAATTTTAGTTGATAGGTCAAGCAAATGATTTTTGAGAAAGACCGAAGACTCATTCATTGTGATATTATGAATTGTAAATATAAATTTCAATATGTATTTGTAGTTAGCTAATTATAGTTAATAGATTTCAATTGATAAATAATAGATGAAATGGCATGTCATATAAATTTTGTAGATGAATTACATGTAGTTTAGTGAGTATATTGCCATCATGACTCAACCCAGATCTTGAGCTGGGAGAAGTGTGGGTGTGTGTTTTAGAGTTTATATTATTTTTTTTATTTGATCAATATTATACAGGTAAAACCCTAATAATTTAGGAGATACTCTGTCTATTTTTCTAAAGAAAATAGTTGAGTTCCAAAATGGAACTTGAGCACCCCACCCTAAAAGTGGGCAATTCGAGGTGAAATACAGTATAAAATGATAATTCGAGCCTTGGAAGGTGGGGCGTGACAAAATTATAATTCCTCACAAGTGTATGGACGTATAGCAATATAGTATGCAAATACAAGGGTTAATCCCACAAAGAATGGCAAACCAACTTAATTAATCTTAGTTACTAGGTATACAACTAAACAGACTTGGAATAAGGTTTGATATAATTTTAGAAACTTAATAGAATAAAAGGAAATAAATAGCTAAAGATAGTACAAAGAGATTAATAAGATGAAGAAGTTTAAGGTTCCAATTTCACCACAAAGTGATAACTCTTTGCCAATGGGATGTTAGATTTAATGCCTCACTTGGTTCGTTCTTTCAAATGTAAGATCATTACCATTAGATGTGCAGGTTCAAATCTAGTGCTTTCACTTATTCCAATTGCCTATGATGTTTAGTATAATTGAGGTGAAAACCTATTAAGTTCAAGAAAATAAGAACCTAAATAGAATGGTTTAACATATAATGTGTACCTTAACCATCTATCCTTCTCATTCAAGGGAGCTCATAGTTTTGCATATGATGTGTACCTTATACATGTTTTGATAAATAATCTAACTCATAATATTGGTAATAAAATAATAAAATAAATTAAATCATTGCAAAAAATATCATGAATGAAACAAGATCATCTAACATTAATAATATCTAACTATTCATAACAAAGAGTATCAAAAAGGGCAACATCTTCACCCTAGAAAAAGGGATTAAATTTATAAGAGAAAATAAAACAACTCCCTAAGACAGGATGATAGCAATGATGAACATCTTCTCTCTTTCTTCTTTCTTACTTGTAATCCCTTCTTCTTCTCGATGATAAATCTCCTAAAAATGGCTCTAAACCTCAGAAAAAAACTCTCAAAACGGAAGTGGAAGAACCCTACAAAAATCCTAAGTTTTTCTTTAAAAAGCCAGCAAAAATACACAACTAGGAAAAATTCCGCAATATGTCTGCCATCGGCGCCCTCGGCACCCATCGGTGGTGGTCCAATTTTGGCGCCAGCAGAGCTGGCATACTGCTCAGTCCATCTGCTTCGTTTACTCCTTTGTAATTGCTTTCTCCTCCATCCCTTGTGCTTCTTCTTTTACATTCTTTTTCCATCTTCAAGGCACCGATAAAATTCAACAAATAAGCATTAAATTCATTTAAAAGAGACAAAACTTTTACAAATAAATTAGTTTAAACATGTGTAGTATGTGTGTATGAAATTCACTCATCAATTTCCTCTTTGGTTTAGTTTGTACTATTGGTTTTATGGGAATAAAAGGTGGTTTTCTAGATGTTTTTGGAGAGGGTGAGATTTTTGGTTTCGTAGATGTTTTTGGAGAAGGTGAGGTTGGTTTAGGTGGGGTGGGTTGGTTTAGAATAACACACCCAAATTTTGTGATGGAGTGATGAATTAGTAAGCTTTAGATAAAGAAGGGGAAGGTTATCAACAATAGCTTGCAGATTAGCTTTAGAGTAAAATGAGAATTCTTCCTCAATTATAAAGATGAGATTGTGAGGTCCTAAGGGAGATGGAAATATTGTTCTAGGAGGCCTTGATGCCGAAAGTAATTGAAGAAGTTTCTCGGTATATGCATCTTAAAAAGATTCTAAAGGAATATTAATTTTATGGTATGTGGTTGTGAGAGGAGGATCAAGGATACGTTGGATTCTGGAAAGGGAAATTTGATTAGTGATTTGTGGAAATGGTAGTGCTTTAGGAT
Source organism: Pouteria campechiana (assembly GCA_036873735.1). Lineage (NCBI taxonomy): Eukaryota > Viridiplantae > Streptophyta > Magnoliopsida > Ericales > Sapotaceae > Pouteria > Pouteria campechiana. The sequence goes on from JAYJMB010000318.1 coordinate 17,554, forward strand.
GGATAATGAGGTTGTGGGATAGAAACATTTTGGAGATGGCAAAATTGATATCTGATTAAGCTTTGAATTCAAAGTATGTTATTTTGATTGGATGATAAATAAGAAGAAGAATATCACAATTTTCATCAACTAGTTTTGGAGGAGGTGGAGGAATTGGAACTCTCTTTTGTAGATGTGGAGGTATTTCTTCAATTTGAGATGGAAAAATTTCTCCTAATTTTATAGGGTCATAATAAAACCAGTTTAGAAAGATTGATGGTCCTTGGGGAAGGAAATCAATCTTACAAAATGGTCTTATGAGAAATTGTCCATACCTTTAAGAGCTCTATAGGGATTAGAAAGATATTCTTCTAGTAGAAAGGGTAATGGTTCAATGGGTATGAATTTAAGAAAAACTGAAGAAGGCTGTGTCTGAGTGGGAGTTTAAGGAATAACTTTAGAGAGTTTAGCCTGAGGCTAGATAACTTCTGGAGTTGGAGTGAATGAATATGAAATGGAAGATGATGAGTGTGTAGGGAAATGAATGGGTGAAGGAGATTTGAAATGCTATTAGTGATAGAATGGGTAGGATGGTGAATGTTGGGTTTGAGGTTAGGTTTTGACAGCTTCAATTTGAGCACTCAATGAATCTAGC
>JAYJMB010000319.1:0-18185 GCA_036873735.1 Pouteria campechiana
ATATATATATATATATATATATATCAAAGTAACCCACCCTGGAGGTGGAAAAATCATGGTATAATCATGTGGATTTACGGTGTAAAATGGAGTAACAACCCTAGGAGGGTGGGGCATTACAATTTAGTATATTTAAGTGATATTCAAGTTAAATGTCTTGTTGTAAATTATGAAAAATCTTTGTTGTGACATAGAATACTAGGACATGCCAACAAGTTCATGATTGAAAAATTATACAACAAAGATCTTGTAGTTGGCCTACTTAAACTAAAATTTGACCAAAATGTGTTGTGTGATGCTTGCTTAAAAGGAAAGTAAGTTAGAAAATCATTCAAATCTAACAAATAAATATATACAACTAAACCACTTCAATTGCTACACATGGATTTTGTTGAACCAACAAGAATTAGAAGTCTTGGAGCAAAACATTATACATATGTTATCGTAGATGATTTTTTTAGATTCACTTGGTTAATGTTTTTTATCTCCAAAGATGAGACTTACTCATTCTTTCAAATGTTTTCTAAACACATGCAAAATGAACAAGATTCTCATATGGTAGCTATAAGAAGTGATCATGGCAGATAATTTATGAATCAGAAATTTACTACTTTCTATGAAAACAATGGAATTATGCAAACATTCTCTGCATCAAGAATACCTTGACAAAATGAAGTCATTGAAAGGAAGAATAAATCTTTGTAAGAAATGGCAAAGATAATGTTGAGTGAATATAGCTTCACTCAATATTTTTTGGCTAAAGCAATGAATATTGCATGTTATATTATCAAAATAATATTTGTAGATCTATACTCAAAAAAACTCCATTTGAATTATATTATGGAAAAAAGCTAAATATCTCTTATTTCCATACCTTTGGCTGCAAATGTTTCATTCTTAATAATGGAAAGGAAAATCATGGTAAATTTGGAAGTAAATTAGATGAAGGTATTTTCCTCAGTTATTCCATTGTTAGCAAAGCATTTAGAGTCTAAAATTTGAAGAATAAAACTATAGAGGAATTTATTCATGTAAAATTCAATGAAAGTACTAATCCCTCTAGAAGGATAAGTAATTTTGATGATGAGACAGAAGAAATCATAACATCCATGGAGAAAATAAAGATACAAGATAAAGAAAAATATTCTTCACAATTAGAGACACCAATGGATGAAGAAGAAATAGATGATGGACCATTTATCAATGAAGTAAATATGAAGGTAACAATTCTTTTCCTAAAGATTGGAGATTCATGCATAATCACCCTAAAAGCTAGATAATTGGTGATGTATATGATAAAGCAAAAACTAGATCCTTTTATCACCAAATATGTGGCAAATTTGCTTTCACTTTTCAACTAGAACAAACTTGTATAGAATAAGCTTTAGAAGATAAAAACTGGATTTTAGCTATGCAAGAAGAATTGGACCAATTCAAAAGGAATAATGTATGGACTATTGTTCTAAGACCAGATCATCAATCTACTATAAGAACTAAATGGATTTTTAGGAATAAATTAGATGAATTTGGAATGTAGTGAGACATAAAGCAAGATTAGTAGCAAAGAGGTACTATCAAGAAGAAGGAATTGACTTTAAAGAGTCATATGCCCTTGTTGCAAGGATTGAAGCCATTAGAATGCTTCTTGCATTTGCATCCTATATAAATTTCAAGTTATATTAGATAGATATAAAGAGTGCATTCTTAAATAGTTTTATTAATGAAGAGGTTTATGTAGAAAAATCACTTGCGTTTGAAGATTCTTATAATCCACATAACATATTCAAACTTAAGAAAGCTCTATATGGTTTAAAACAAGCTCCTAGAGCCTAGTAAGAAAGTTTAAGCAAATTTCTAATTAAGAAAGGCTTTTCAAGAGGCAAAGTTGATACTACTCTCTTCATTAAGCATTCAACAAATGATATCCTTATAGTTCAGATTTATGTTGATGATATTATATTTGGTACAATTAATGAAAATCTTTGCCAAGAATTTTCCAGGATAATGCAGGGAGAATTTGAAATGAGCTTGATGAGTAAACTCAACTTTTTCTTGAGGCTGCAAATCAATCAAGTAGATGGAAAAAGGGATTTTTATCCACCAAGTTAAATACACAAATGAAGTGCTGAAGAAATTCAACATTGAAGATGGCAAAATATATGGAACACCAATGAGCACATTAATAAAAATGAGAGAGGTAAACCTATTTGCCATAAACTTTATAGAAGCATGATAGGATCTCTACTGTATTTAACTGCTAGTAGACCTGATATAATGTTTTGTGTCTGCATGTGTGCCAAATTTCAATCAGATCCAAAAGAGTCACATCTTTCTGCTATAAAGAGAGATATTTTTTAGGTACACCAAACCTTGGCTTGTGGTATCCAAAAGGTTTATTTTTTAATTTGATTCGGTACTCAGATGTAGATTTTGCTGGATATAACATAGATAGGAAGAATACCTCAAGATCATGTCAATTTTTAGGATATATGATTACATCATGGTTATTAAAGAAACAGACATTGGTTGCATTATCAACTGCTAAAGTTCAATATGTAGCATCCGGCAGTTGCTGTGCTTAGATTCTATTGATGAAATAGCAATTAAATGATTTTAGCCTTAACTTTGTTAATATACTTATCAAATGTGATAATACTAGTGCTATAAATCTCACCAAGAATCCAGTTCTACATTCCATTACTAATCATATAGAAATTAGGCATCATTTCATTAGCGATCATGTTCAAAATAATAATATCTACTTGGAATTTTTTCCAGCTGAAAATTAGTTAGCAGATATTTTCATTAAGCCACTTCTAAAAGATAGATTTTGCAGGATAAGAAGGGAGTTAGAAATTTTAGTCCCCTATGCATAATATGTCAAATGTAAAATATGTAAATGATGATGCATGTATTATGCTATAATATAATCATATTTAATTAATTACTTCTTTGCTAAAAAATAAAATTTAAAGCATTAAGTAAATTTTATAGCCTTCAAAAACTCACTTCAAATCCTCTAACATATATCTTACCTCTGAAGTATAATATTAGAGTCTCTGAAGCCCAAATACATTTCAATATTCCATTTCGTAGCCTCTAAAGATAATGTGTATCCTAGAATACTTATTTTGAAGCCTTTGAAGACTGACCCCATTATTATTTTAGAGGAGCCAATACAAAAACTCTTGACATATATTAAAAAAGTTTGAAGCTATCTGAAACCCTAAAACCCTCTCCTTCGAGCGTCTGATATCTACTTTTAGAGGAAACCCTTTATCTTCTTGCTCAATTCAAATTCTTTAGCGCAAGTAAGCTTCCCATTACATCATTTCCAATAGAAAATATCAATTTCTCTATCATTTCTTCTTGATTTAGCCAAAAATCCTCATTTTCTCAAAATTGTAGCTCACTTTGATGCAATGGCAAGGATGAAAGGAACTAGCAAGTCAACAAGAAATAAATCAAATGGCAGAAGAAGAGAGAGGGATGTATCTCCCGAAATGAGAAGCTCCAAGAGAGTTAGAGTTGAGGATATCACTCTTAAGGTAATTTTTCTCAATAAAAAGTTTGATTATTCTCAATATTTAGAGAGATATGACAATACAAGAATCAATAAAGGTAGAATTTTGAACTTTGATGTTTTTGGAGAAAGAGGAATGATGCTTGAGGTGGGTGATTGGTTGAAATACCAAGGGTGGACAAAATTTATAATTTACAAAGATGTCTGTTGTCCTGAATTAGCGAAGGTACTCATTTGCAATCTCAACTTTAAAACTCAAAAATTGTGGATAGGAGAAGTTGAAATTGATTTATCCATAGAGAATATGCAAAGGAGTTTTAATTTCCTTGAAGTTGAAATTGGACCTGAATGGCCTTCTAGAGAAGAATTATTCTCAGATCTCGCTAGAGCTGAAATAGATGAGAAAAAGGACTATCTTCATTCCAGCCACCTAAATTTGAGTCTCAAATTTGCCTATCTAGTTGTAATGAACAATGTGTATACAAGAAGAGGATCCATAGGGGATGTTTAAAGAAAGATGGTATAATCATGTGGGCATTGTAGAACAAAAGGAAATTGAATTTGGCAAAATTAATGTCAGATCACATTTATTCAGTCAAAAGCACCACAAGACTTCCTCTTCCCTATGGAATTGCTCTAACTAATTTTATGAGAGAGGTAGGAGTAAATCTGTCAAAAGAAAAGGGAGAGCATCCTAGGGAAATAGACATAATTGATGAAAAGACATTGAAAAGAATGGGCTTCAAGCCATCACAAGAAGGTTGGATCTCTAAAAAGCCCAGAAAAGTAGCATAATTGAAAAGATCTAGACTAGAAGAAGAAGGAGTAGAAAGAGATGAAATTATGCAACAACCAAAAGAAATAATAGAAGAAACTCTCATGAGTGAAGATCAAGTAGATACAGAAAGAAGAGAAGAAACACCAAGAGAAGGACAAACACTTGAAAAAGAAGTAGAATGAGAAGAAATGTTAAGAGAAGAAAATGAGATTACTGAAGCAACATAAACCCACTCCTCACTAGTTAGGTCTCCATCTCCCATGAGACATACTCATCCATTTCCACAAACTTTTCCATCAATTTCTTCTACACTACCCATTCCTCAGAGTTTAGAGATTGGTCTATGCAACATAGAGAACTTCATCTCGTCCATATCTCTTCAGTTTGTTAGGATTGACAATAAAATTGACTCTTTAAACTCTTTAGTAGAGTCACTTAAAATCCAAACTCAGCATCCTCATCACCAGTTCCTGTGTGCAATGCTTGATCTAAATCATTTCATCCATCATCTCCTCACCAACAACACAAAACTCCTTCATCCCCACACTCATCCCCTGCATCTCTAGAAGTTATTCAGCCTAAGGCTGAACCTACTGAAGTTGTTTTTCCTCCTCCTCAAGCACAATCCTCTTTTGCTTTCCTAACTTTATATGATTGAACCTTATCCAATTCAGCCTAAGGAATATATTTCTAATCCATGTAGAACCCTTGTTATGTATGTAACGTAGGGTCCTATAATATGGCTTAATCCAAGAGAGAGAGGTGAATTGGGTATGTAAAAAATTCATTACTTAACCCATATTGGAACATTTTCTTCTTTTTGTGATTGTGTATAGAGCATTGTAAGATAAATAATGAAAATAGTAAAGTACATGAAAGATAAAGTAAGTAAGCACACACACACACACACACACACATAAACAACATAATTTTTATAATAGTTTGGGAACCCCATCCCTACATCCACTCTTCCAAGAGTACACATTTATTGTGCCTTGGATTCCATTATATCTCATATAATGGAAATATAATAGTGCTACCAGCATTCTTCTAGATTCCAACTCTAAGGGGTGTAAACAAGTGTTCTTAACACTCTTCGGGATTCCAGCTCCAAGGGGCAAAAATATAGTGCTCCCAACAATCTTCTGGTTTTTAAAAGCTCACCAGGAAACTCATTGGTTTCTAAGATCACCAACAAACTCAATGGTTTTCCAGATCACACCAACAACTCTTTGGTTTTAAGTTTACCATAAAATTTATACACTTTTATATAGTATTTCTCTCAAGTACAGGGGAAGATTTGATCTCTTGACAGCTCTATGTAATATAGAAAGATCTTTCCATAATGTAAAGATATGACCATAATGATCTGAAGGCTAAAGCTCATTAAAGATAACTGAAGGTTAAGCTCCTAGCCATGAGAAGGATTTGCATAAGAATAAGCTCATTTGAAATATCTTCCTTCACCACCTTGAATCGTTTCACCTTTTCTCCTTAAATAGCTTCTTCATAATTTTTACTATTAGAGAAGATGGGTTTCGTTGAATACAGAAATGAGAGTAACAATAAATGAATAAGACTATTGAGATTTCTACCATTGAAGTCCATGCCTTTTGATTTGTCTCGAGCTACTGCATCACTATTCTTTAATAGAGAGGAAGATAAGCTCTTACTAAAATGTCATTTCTCATTTTAACTTGACATAGCTTTAAAACTTGCAGCACTGCTCATTGAAGGAAATTGTCATTGAAACAAGTCTACATAATGAAAGCACGAATGTAGATGCCATTTGGATGTAAGTCACATAAATCAATTTTTCTCTGACAAGTCACAACCTCTCTCTGTCGACATTTGTCCATCATAAGTTATAGACAAATTCTCCAATTAGTTTGTTTATCATTCGATCCTTTGTAAGAGTAATTTGTCCATTATAAGTAATAGATGAACTCTGGGTGGTGCAGATAAAGTTGAACTGATTGATAGACAAACTTTGCTTTATTTACACAAATTCCTTTAGGAGATTAGTTTGTTAGTCAATCCTTCATGAATGTGCTTTATCTGTTGTAAATAATAGATGAACTTTGGGTGGTGCAGATGAAATCAAACTGACTGATAGACTAACTTTCCTTTATCTCCACTAACAGATGAAGTGTGATGTTCTTCTTCTATTCCACATTTGTCTGTTGAAGGTGGCAGATGAATTCTGCTTTCTCTCGCTCAAATAGACAAAGTACAATATTCGTTTGATGTAAAATATAGATGAACTCTGCTTTACTTTATCTTAGATGAATTACTTTGTACTACTTTGTACTTCATCCATAGGTTTTTTTATAGTAAGTTGTAGACGAATATGCCTTTGTCTGTTGAAGTCCATTTGTCCAAGCAGCTACTTTGTCTATGCAACTTCATCTATCCTCACTTTGTAGCTTCTACTTTATCTTCTACTTTGTTTGTTACTTTGTCTGTAGTAAGTAATAGATGAATTTGATCTGCAGATGAAGTTGAGTTCCTCATTTGTTCTACATTTTTGAGCAGCAGATGGAGTTTGTTTCTACAACTTCTTACTTTCTTCATTCTTGATTTGTCTATCTTTGCTCAGCCAAAGTTACACTCCTTTGTCTGTTCATCTTGCCTTTTTATCCTTAGATGAATTCATTCTTCTAATTCTAATGATCAAAAAACTTTTCTTCGCTTTGTGCATGATTGTCTTGGCGGTTGTTCCTTCTTTCTTCATTTGTTTGATAGCTCGATGGAATTACTTGTTCTTTCTTTGTCTCAGACAAACTTGGCCTAGTCGGTGTAGATAGTTCAAATTTCTTGAATAACTTTATGCAGTTTGACAATGGCTTCATCTTCAAATGCTTTTGTCTTATTTATATGTGGAAGTTTCTCTTAGAGGTTAATAAGCAAGGCAAGCTCATTGTAGCGCACCTTCGAAGCCTTGTTTTCTTCCATTGCATTTATCGATGAAAGTTTTCTCTTAGAAAGTGCAACCTGTCTTGTTGCTTCTCTTCAAAGCCTATGCTTTCTTCTTCTTCTTCCATGACCTTTAGTAGTTTGATCCCTTTAGAATGTAATAGATAGTTGTGGTAGTTGGTTGTAAATGATTTGATCATGTGCTGAGCAGTTTTTTGCACTTGCTACATTGTTAGCTCTCGGATATATTATCAAAATGTATTTTATCCTCATGTGGCTTTAACATGTTATAAAGCAAGGATAATATACATCTCTATTTAAGTATATAATGTGAAAGCTTAAGTGAAGATGGTGCAAAGTATGATTCAACAAATTAATACATTAATGAATGATCAATAAAGTTAAGTGTACCATTAAGTAAAAGATATATGCTTGCATAATTAAACATTCATGATTATGCATACATTTCATATTTTTATTTATCAAATTATGCATATGATTGTTAATAATTTAAGCACATATATACCTTATCTTAATACAAGTTTCGTTATCATCAAAATCATATATAGTAATACTGACCACTTTCTAGGATAAATTTTCTTCCCACAAGTCCATCAATCTATCTAGATTAGTCTTGGTCTTTTCTTATAATTTCAGGAGAAGTATTTCCAACTCGAATTGAAGAACTTCCTCCACATCTAAGGAAGTGATCTCCAACTCCTTCACCTCCTCCAAAACCAATTGATGACAATTGTGATATTCCTCTTTGTATCTCCAACCCCATTAGAATGACATATTTTGAGCTTAGGGCTAGATCAAAAATAAACTCTCCAATTGTTCATGTTCCTTTCTCAAGATATCATCATTTTTCCTTAGGAATTGCATTTTCCAAACTCATAGATCCTAACACTTTATCTATGACTCAACTCCTTCCTAATCCTCCCTTGACTCCCAAAGGCGATAATATTCAAATTCTTGATGAAAAGTCATTCATACAAGCATATTCTGAAAAACTCCCTCAATCACTCCCAAAGTTTAGCCATCCTAGAAGTTCACTTCCATCTCCCTCAGGTCCTCATTAGCACTTTTTCCTAACTGAGGAAGAATTCGCCTTTTTCTCTTAAGCCAATTTGCAAGCTATTGCTGACAACCTCAACCTTCCTTATCCATTTCTTGTCGATTCCTCAATCCAACACAAAATTTGGGTGTGCTTTTCCAAACCATCCTCCTCCTTTAAACCTATTCCACCTTCTCCTAAAGCCAAGACCATAAGAAAACCAACATTTGCTCCTAAGCCTAAACCTCCTCCAAAGCAACCATCCTCAAAGCCTAGAAAACGATCATGAATCCCACCTCCACTTCAAGGAGTTCAGTTTAATGGATTGCCTAATGAAGATGCGAATGCCTACATTGCCAATTTTCTGGAGATATGTGATACCTTCAAGTACAATAGAGTGTCAGATGATGCTATTTGCCTTCGATTTTCCCTTTTTCCTTGAGGGACAAAGCAAAAAGATGATTGAATTCTCTACTTGCAAACTCTATTACTAATTCGGATGATTTGGCACAAAACTTCCTTGTTGAATCTTACCACTAATAAAAATAGCAAGAATGCAGATGGAGATTAACAATTTCAGTTAGCACAAAGGTGAAATTCTTTATGATGCTTAGGAGAGATAGAAAGAGCTTTTGTTAAATGTCCACACCATGGGATGCCTAAGTGGGTGCATGTCCAAAACTTCTATAATGGACTGACAGGCACCACTAGGACTCTGATTGATGCATGGGTAGGTGAAACACTTATGAATAAATTAGATGAAGATGCATATGATTTGTTGGAAGAAATAGCAAAACACTTTTAGTGGCCTAATGAAAGGGCTATGGGAAAGAAATCAACTGGAGTTTATGAGGTTAATACACTTTCTGCCATCACAGCTCAACTTGTTGCTCAGGCTAAGGCTATTGCTGCTCTCACATAATAATTGTAGACAAATCAAATAGGAGTAAACATAGTTCAAGTTCCACAAATATATTGTGAGTTATGTCAAGGCAGTCATCCAAGTGAAGAATGTCAAATAAGAAACCCATTTATGCAGCATGAACTAGAGAAGGTGTAATATGTTTGAAACTTTAATAGGCCACAATAGTAGCACAACAATCCTTATTCCATCACATATAATTGAGGATGGTAAAATCATCCAAACTTTTCCTAGAGAAATTTGTAGAATGTGGGACAAGTTTAGTAAGGGTTTCATTAGCATAACTTTCAGCAATAAGAAATGCAGTAGCAAAAGCAAGAAGAAAAGGCAGATTGGGAAATTGCTCTAGCTCAAATGGCAAATACTACAAGCAAATTTATGGAAGACACAAAGGCTATTTTGTAGAACCAAACCACTCAGATTTAGAACCAATCTGCACATATTCGGAATCTTAAAACTCAAGTGGCTTGGATAGTAAACATGCTAAGCAATCATCAACAAGGAATTTGCCCAAGAATACTAAAGTAAATCCATGTGAACAATGTCAAGCAATCACTTTGTGAAGTGGAAAAGAATAGAAGCCTCCAATATGAAAAGAAAAAGAAAAAATAGAGAGCTAAGAATATGTGGAAGTTCTATCTAAGCCACAACCACTGCCTGCTCAAGAGTTTACCTCATCCATTCCATTTCCTTAGCAACTAAGAAAGAGCAACCTAAATAAGCAATTTGCAAAATTTCTAAAATTTTTCAAGAAACTTCACATCAATGTTCCATTTACTAGATGCCTAGCTACATGGAGTTTATGAAGGACATACTATCAAATAAAAGGAAATTGGAGGAATATGAGATAGTTGCTCTTACTAAAGAATGTAGTGCCATTATTCAAAGGAGTCTACCTCCAAAGCTCAAAGATCTAGGAAGCTTCACTATACCTTGCGTCATTGGACATTCGATATTTGAGAAGGCATTATGTGATCAGGGAGACAACATTAATCCCATGCCTTTATCTATCTACAAAAAATTAGGGTTATGTAAAGCAAGACCCACCACTATTTCTCTTCAGTTGGTAGATAGATCCATTAAGCACCCTCAAGGCATTATTGAAAATGTACTTGTCAAGACTGACAAGTTTATATTCCTAGTTGATTTTGTGGTGCTTGACATGGAAGAAGACAAATATGTTACTATCATTTTGGGGAGACACTTTGGCTCTGGGAGAGCACTGATTGATGTTCAAAAGGGTGAATTGAAGCTTCGTGTTCAAGATGATGAAGTTATTTTTAAAGTATTTAATGACATTAAGTATCTAGTAGAAAGTGATAGCTACTTTCGAATAGACTCAATAAATACTTTGATATCATAGCAATTGGGAATTTTAGAAGATCCACTAGAAACTAGTCAGATTCATTCTAACCCTTTTGCTCTTAAAGCAGAAGAAATTGCAAAAATTATTGATTGGCTGAATTCTTTTGGTCCCAATAATCGAAAATATTTTCAAAGTCTGGGACAAGGCATTCCTCCAGTGCTTGAGCTCATACAACTGCCAAATCATCTGCATTATGCCTTTCTTGGAGATTTTTCTTTGCTACCAATAATAGTGTCTTCAAGCCTCTTTGATGCAGAAGAAGATAAGTTGTTGAGAGTTTTTAGGAACTACAAGTCAACCATCAATTGGTCCATCTCTGATCTGAAAGGAATCAGCCTAACAATATGCATGCATAGAATTTTAATGGAAGACAATTGCAAACCATCGGTGGAAGCCCAAAGAAGACTAAATCCTAGTATGAAAGAGGTGGTTCACAAGGAAGTGTTGAATAATTGGATGCAGGAGTGATTTATCCTATTTCCAAATGTTCCTAGGCAAGCTCGATATAAGTGGTTCCAAAGAAAGGAGGAATGATAGTCATGAAGAATGATAATAATGAATTAATTTGATTAAGGACTGTCATAGGTTCGAGGATCTGCACTGACTATAGGAAATTGAATGTTGCCACAAGAAAAGATCACTTTCCATTATCATTCATTGATCAAATGTTGGATCATTTAATCGGATTTCATTACTACTATTTTTTCTATTCTAGATACAATCAAATAGCCATTGCCCCAAAAGACCAAGAGAAGACCACATTCGCATGCTCATATGGTACATTTGCCTTCAGGGGAATGCCTTTTGATCTATGCAATGCACTGGCTACTTTTTAGAGATGTATGATGGTTATATTTTCTGACATGGTGGAGAAAATCATACGTGGACAATTTCTCTATGTTTGGTAAATCGTTTGATAATTATTTGAAAATTTTGGAACAATTCCTGCAAAGATGTGAACAAACTAACCTTGTATTGAAGTGGGAGAAATGTCACTTCATGGTGAAAGAAGCTATTATTTTGGGGCATCAAATTTCATGTAAAGGAATTGGAGTTGACAGGGAAAAAATAGAGACCATTGAAAAAATTCCTCCACCCACTTCAGTCAAAGGAATCTAGAACTTTTTGTTGCATGTGGAATTCTATAGAAGGTTTATCAAGGATTTCTCAAAAATTTTGCCATTATCTAATTTGCTTGTACAGGGTACTCATTTTGAGTTCAATGAAGATTGTAAGAAAGCATTCTAAATCATTAAGAAAAAGCTTATTTCAGCACCCATTGTTATTGCACCTGAGTGGGACAAACAGTTTGAGCTGATGTGTGATGCCAATGATTATGTAGCTGGGGTAGTTTTATGACAACAAAAAAAAAAACAAAATCTTCCATGCGATTTACTATGCTAGCAGGACCGTCAATGATGCCTAACATAACTATGCAACAACAGAGAAGGAGTTACTGGCAATAGTCTTTACCTTTGATAAATTTAGGTCTTATTTGATTAGTAATAAGGTAATAGTGTTCACTGACACTCAACAATTAAATACCTTATAGCTAAGAAAGAGGCAAAACCAAGGCTTGTTAGATGGGTACTTCTGTTGCAAGAATTTGACTTGGAGATCAGAGATAAGAAAGGCTTTGAAAACCTAGTGGCAGATCACCTCTCCAGGCTAGAACTACAAGATGATGAAGGATTATAGAATTCCCCAATAGATGACAAATTCCCTGATGAACAGCTACTAGCTATCACTTCAACTCCATGGTATGCAAACTTGGTGAATTATCTTACAGGAAAAATCATATCTTTTGAATTATCTCCTTATCAAAGGAAAAAGATTTTATCTGATGCAAAGCATTACTATTGAGAAGACCCAATTCTATACAAGCACTATGCTAATTAGATAATAAGAAGATGTGCACTAGAAAAAGAGATGGAAGACATTCTCAGGCACTACCACACACTCGAATGCAGAGGACATTTTGGAAGAAATTGAACAACTGCAAAAGTTCTACAGTCAGGGTTCTATTGGCCAAAACTATTTAAGGATGCTCATGATTTTGTTGTTGCTTGTGATAGTTTTCAAAGGACTGGTAATATCTCAAAAAGAAACAAAATGCCTATAAAAAATATTTTGGAAGTCAAGCTATTTGATGTGTGGGGCATTGATTCTATGGGCCCATTTCCTTTCTCATTCAACAACAAATACATTTTGCTTGTAGTAGAGTATGTTTCAAAATGGGTAGAGGCAATAGCTACTCAAACTAATGATGGGAAGGTGCTGTTGAATTTTTTGCATAAGTACCTCTTAACAAGGTTCGAAACTCTAAGAGCTATCATTAGCAATCAAGGAAGCCACTTTTGTAATAGAAAGTTTGAAGCTTTCTTGTCAAAATATGTAGTTAAACATAAAATAGCACTGGCATATCATCCTTAGATAAATGGGCAAGTAGAAATCTCTAACAGAGAGGTGAAAAGAATTCTTGAGAAAACAATGCAAATATCTTGCTAGGATTGGGCTAAGAATTTAGATGACGCACTGTGGGCATATCGGACTGAATACGAGACGCCTATAGGAATATCATCCTATAGGCTGGTTTATGGCAAAGCTTGTCATCTTTTAGTGGAGCTGGAACATCAGCATACTAGGCAATAAAGCAATTGAACATGAGCATGGATGCTACAAAGGAAAAGAAGCTTCTGCAACTTAATGAACTAGAAGAGTTCCATAATGATGCATACGAAAATGCCAAAATATACAAGGAGCATACCAAGGTGTGGCATGACAAGCACATTTGAAGAAAAGAATTTTCACCAGGCTAAAAAGTGTTATTATACAATTCTAGGCTTCGCATGTTTCCCAAAAAACTTAGATCAAAATGGTCAGGCCCATTCACAGTGACAAGAGTATTTTGTTATGGAGCAGTAGAGCTTCATCATGCTAGGAAAGGAACCTTCAAGGGTAGTGGATAGAGACTGAAGCCATACTATTAGGGCGCTATAGATCACCTCAAGTTGATTATCAAACTCAATTGACCCTAACAAGGGAAGAGTTTGGCAGATGATTATAACTAAAGCGCTTTTGGGAGGCAAACCAAGTTTCTAAACCTTCTATTTGTTTAGTTTGCATTAGTTTAACTATTACTACATTGGGTTAACCCTTAGAAAGTTGTTATTTGCATCTATTTAATTCTGCTTAATAAACTTAGCTAGTCATTTTCAAGTTCTAATCATGTCTAATTTAGTGATTATATGCATAACTTTTGGTCTTTCAAGAAGAACACCCCAAGTAACAAGTCAAGGCATCAAGGGCAGAAATGTGGATTCATATGGTTCAATGCTGTAGCATAAAATTTTATGTTGCAGCATTAGCTCAAGGAAACAATTGAAGTCAGAATTTTTATGGTGAGGCATTAATTTTTATGCCGCAGCACTTGAATTTTCCCAAATGCACAAAGGTTGCAAAAAAGGGATGCAGCAAAGTTTTTGCCGCGATGCTCAGATTTTGCCAAACACAACATGCTAGCAAATGTTTTTTGTTATGACATTGAAATATATGTCGTGACATTCAAACCCCCCATGCGCCAACCCAACCCATTGCAAACCAATTACAAATTTCATCCATTTCTATTCATTTAACTTCAAAACTACATCACAATGATTCATCCATCTTCTTTTGATGAGGATTATCCTCAATAGTCTACATTTGACCCTTGGAAAGGTTGGGAAGCACAAGTTTTTTTTTCAAAATAGGTTAGTACACCAATTTGATTATGCTCATTTCCTTCAATTGAGTTTGCTTGAATCTTATGTATGGAAACATTAGAATTGCAAAGGAAATTCCATGTGGATTGGTAGATTTGAAGTGTGCACCTCAAGTGTTTATTAAAATAACTGAAGAAGAGATGTGTGGAGAAAGGTGTTTCTTCCTTTGATGTCTACATGTCACTTTTGCTCATGATTATGTGTATGATTGACCTCCTAGTATTGTAAGAAGAATCTACCAATTTTTAGAGAAAAATCTATTTGGAGTGAAGTAACTGAATTATGCATATGAGGTGTTTGTGAAAATTCCTGAGGGGGAAATTAAATTCAGTTGACAGGTGCGTGAAGTAAATTAAGAGATTGCATTATTTAGTGATCAAGGCAGAGCTGTATTGTGATATAAGGCATTAACTTACAATAGGAGCATTACTTGAAAACACTAAGGACACTCCTATCATGCCTCCCAAGGGTAAGAAAACCATGGTTGTAGGACCTCAAAAGAGACAGAAAAGTGCTGAACAAAGTCCGGTAATCAAGCCAACATTGAAAAATTCAATCATATACAAAAATTGCATTCACGAAAGAGGCATCCATATCCAGATAAGTAGTGTAGAAAACATCATCATGGTAAGAAAGTGGAATGATTTTGCCAAACAACCAGGTGAAACCCTAGTACCAGTCATTCGAGAATTTTATGTTAATGCAAAGGAGCATAGAGATTTCAAGATTCTAGTAAGAGGCAAGTTGGTTCCCTTCAATACTACAACAATCAATAAGTGAGATAAGTTACTAGATATACCTAATGAGGATTTTTCAAGGTTGAAAGCTTAAGGGCCAGATTATGATGAGATAATCAGATTTTTAGCAAAGCCCGGCAGCACCCAATAGAATTCTTCCCAAAAGGTAGTGCTTCAATTTCCTGCTTCCGATTTGCACTTAGTGGGAAAGGTTTGGCATTACTTCATATCTGCCAAGTTGATACCCTCATATCATGTGTCTAGAGTCTCCAAGGATAGAGCCTTATTGAATTATGTCATTCAAAAGGGTTGGTTAATTGATGTAGGGAAGATCATTCAAGCATCAATTATGAATATGGCAACAGATCTGACAAGAGATGGAGGATTTGGTCATCCCTTACTCATCTATGATCTATGCCTACAGATGAGGGCGATAACAAGTCCATCAGAAGAGATCTAGCAACTTAAACAATCCATCAGCCCAGAGTTAGTGAAAAGATTGGCCAAGGGAGAAACTTCGAGTGATGAGGAGGAAGACTTGCCTGATATGCCAGATGCACCTAGTCCTAGCACATCCACTACACAGCCTCATACTTCTAAACTGGGAGGAGGAAAACAACCATGTGATCATGAAGCCAAATTTGCAAATTTGCGAGGTGCATTTCATCACTCCATGGGAGACTTCATCAATTTGTCACAAGACAGGAGGAGCAATTCAACTACATGATGCAACTTTATACTGCTACTATTTCAGCACTCCCCACCCAATTTGGGAAACCAATTTAGTTTCCTCAACCTTCAATGTTTTCTCCCATCTTACCAGCATATGCCCAAGTGAGAGATAATGAGGATGAAGTATATACTAATGAAGATGATTGACCTCATCCAGGGAAGTCCTCACATCCTATTTTATATCTTACATTGAGAACAATGTAGAACTTTACGTTTGGGGGTGTTTTGGTTTTGTTTTGCTCAAAATATTAGTGTGATTCTCTACATAGTGTCTCTATTTATGTTTCTTTCATCTATTTTAGTTTTTACAAGATGTGGATTTAGGGTGTTGTTGAGTCTTTGCACTGTATCTTCTTTTGTTTTGTTCTCTCTCTCTCTCTCTATATATATATAGAATGTTGTGTTTAGGTTTAATTATATGAGATCAATGATAAAAGTTTGATTTTTTGCATATAATTTTTGAAAAATGAGAGATGCATGTTAGTCTTTGTGCTTGACTTGAATATTGTTGGTTTCACTTAAAGATTTCTTATTCACTTGAAAATGTAGCCATGTTGTTTCCTTATCTATGTACTAGGGAATGAGTTAGGCAACTGGATGAACATGATTTATTGAGATTCTAGAACTTGTTACAATCATTGTTCAAAGCAAAGAGATATTAATAACAAGTCACTAAGGAGATGATATAATCACTCTTTTGATTTGACCAGTTTGAGCCTTTCAGGCTAACTTAGTATATCATCGTCACTAGTGTTCCATTTGAGCCTTAAAGAAAGAATGGCATATGCAAAGCATGTGAAAGACCATCATTTGATTTGTCATCTTTTAGCCTCATTATCCATAACCACTTGAGCCCTAAAAACCATGTTGACCTATGAGGAGACATAATTGATGCACATGGTTGTTAGATAAAATATGAGAGAGTGAAAGAAGACAAGTTTGCTTGTATGAAAAGAAGAATGTCAAAACAAAAGAAAAAAAAAGCAATGATAAAGAAAAGAATAGATAAAGATTTGGTTATCATTTGGGGGGATTACATCCTAATGAACTCAAAAAGAAAATAATTTTGGTGGTGTGGTAGTAGTACAACCTCTAAAAGCAAAGGAAGAGCAATTAAAAAAAAAACAAATTGAACAGTCATGTGCAAATTCATTGATGATGTCTTACTTGTGAACCCTTATTCCTTTTATTTTATTAGCTAAACCTAAGGCCTAGCTATAAGCTTATTAAAACCTATTAATCCTTGGTGATAAGTTGTTAACACTTGGTGATAAGTTGTTAACATCAATGGAGAATGATGAAAGGGGATGAGCTTATGGGTTAACATGACATGTTTGTTTAGTTATCAGATTCTATCCAAGTAATAGGTGAAAGAATGACATGGGCTACATTTTATGCATGCACATGAGAAGTCTGAGGGTGATATAAATTAATGTTCAAGTTGAAATTCTAGACATACATAGCATTTTGGAATTTTCTCTCGAGTTATATGCATATAATTCATTTTGAGATCTTGAACAATTGAACCTTGTCATTGTGTCGCTTGTTTTTAATTGTAGGGATAGTTGTGTTTTGTACTATTTTGTTTAGTTAGGTTCTATTTTGCTTAAGGACTAGCAAAAAGCTAAGTTTTGAGGTGTTTGATAAGTGACTTTATTCACTTATATTGTGCTTCTTCGAACTTTTATCTTGTCTTGACCTATGTTTAGTCATGTTTAATTAATCCATTTTATTTTATTTTATGTTTTTTTTAGGAACATGAATGTAGAAATCTTGGCAAAAACATGGAGAATAAACAATCATTGAAGGATGATTTGAAATGAAATAAACAATGATTGAAGGATGATTTGAAATGAAGTAAAGAAATGAAAGAATATGTAGATAGCAAGTCAATGCTACAACAAAAGATTTCAATGTTGCAGCATTTAGCCAAAAGAGGAGCAGCAAGTTTTGTGTCACAACATTGAATTTTACATTGCAACATTCAAATGAAGGTTACAATGCATGAAATGGGCAACAATTTACTTGAAATTTTGGCAATGTGTTATTTTTAGAAACTTGAGCAACTTTTAAAAATTCTAAAAATAACACTGTTAGAGAACTCTAACACAGATACCTAATTCGTCGGGCTACGCTTTGCCACATAGGATCTCTATTTAAAAGGGACTTCTATTTCTTAACTCTACGCAATCCAACATTCATGGGACTGTCCGTAATTTCCTAGGAGGATTAGGTATCCTCTTTGCATACAGACTGCGTATGCATCCCAACTACGCACCTATGCTTATCTATAAATACACTCAGGTATGTACCTCCAGGAGAGGAGCTCTCTAGGCTCTCTCTCTCTCTCTCTATTATTCACTCCCCCTATTAAGGTCCCTATCTGACTTGAG
>JAYJMB010000320.1:0-18180 GCA_036873735.1 Pouteria campechiana
GGGTTGATGAGCTTTGATGAGAAATTGTGGGATTTGGACATGAAGATGGATGATTATTCTGAGGTAAGTAGGCTCCCACCTTTGTTTACATTTTGATATGAATGCATGAATTTTTGGGATAGCGAATATCCCTTGACCTTTCATCAACTAACATGCATTTTTGTTTAATTTTGTGTTGGTGTGAAATGATGGGGATCAAGGACCTCCCCTATTATCATATGATTTAATGTTTTTATGTTTTATGACTGTGTGAATTATTAGGGATTGAAAGTATATCATGCTTTTAAATGGGTTGATGTTTAGGTGTATGTTATTTTGAATAGTTATGGGAATAGTGAATACCCCATAGATTTAACGTTGATTTCATTATGAGTTTATGTGATGAAATTTGTTCATGTTATGCTATGGTTGTGATTATGATAGTTAATTTATAAATTTAAGTTTCAAATTATTTAATTACTAGCTTGCTTACTTACTGAGTTGCTCAAACTTAGGCCTTCTTATTCTATTTTTTTAGCTAACAGAATAGGTAAAGAATCCCAACTTTGGATTGGGATTGATAATTCAGATTTGAAGACATTTTGACTATGAAATGATAAATTAGGATTGGAATCCCTTTATGTTATATTTTTGCAATTTAAAAGCTTAATGAAATTTATATAGTAAGGTTAGAATGATGTATATTGTATAGCAAGGGCATCTCATAGTGATATAATTGTAATTGTAGCTATATGATTGCCATCATGATTGGTTCTGGTCTTGGGATGGAGCTATAAGTATGGGTGTGAATAGTGATTTATGTTAATGCCTATGATTATTAAAATTATAGTAATGTATACACATGCTTAAATCTTAATATTTCTAGGGAGATTTTGCCAGATTTTTGATAAAATAATTCCCTTAAAAATAGGCAAATTAAAAAAAATTGGATGTATTTCAGGTGTTGGCCCTGATAATTTGGGGTAGCCATTACCAAATTTTTAGCAAAATTTGTGCAGAAATAGGGAGCTGATAGGAAAATATTAGCATCCCACATCAGCCTCGGTAGTGCAAGATCAAAATGCATAAGGTGGGGGTGTAGGGAGTTACGTTGGACTATATGAAATGATGAATAATGTTGTTTGAATTTTGCGCCTTAGAAAATTCCTTTGCACATCTGAAGTAATATTGCATATAATGTGAAGTGATGAGAATCACTTCGTTGTGCAATCCAGAATGAAAGGCTTTCATAACTTCTTGAATTTGAACTTGGCCATTTTTTGGATGCTTCTTTAAGTGGTTTTCAGTATGTATGAAAGGTTTTCCCAATGTCTGAAAATGGAATGATCTTCTGGCATTTAGAATTTATGTTTCAGTACTTCTACTGACATGAACTTTGACAATTATGTGCATGAACTAAAACTTCTGCAATTCTTAAACTATTTATGCTTTTGGGATCTTGATGAGCTTTCATTAGTAATAAACTTAATCAAGTTTTGGTTGTCATCAAAACTATGCACTTATAATAAAACCAACAGTTGTTGATAGCATTAAGAAAGCTCCAATCTTCATTTACTCATAGGCAACAAGAAGCATTCAAAGCCTTCAAGTTCTTCATCAAAAGATCACAACAACCTTTGTGAAGCACTCTTTCTACATTCAAAGCTAGTGCAAAACTTATGTAAAGTCTTCCCATGTACTTAACTCAAAACACTTTTCAAAAAGTATAACATTGTCTTTTTATCCTTGAGTTGGTGTTTGATGAGTGAATTTCATTTACTTACATTTTGTATTTTCAAGCTTAATTCTATGCAATGTTTGTTTAGTTTTATATCAATTTCACATGTTTTTGTTGTGCGTTTAGGTTAGTAGAAGAGTGGAGAAAAGAAGTGAAAGCAAGCAAATATGGAGCAGCAAAGCAATGAAGGAAGGTAAGCAGAACAACAAGGGAGTAGAGCTGAAGATGCAAAGGAGTAGAATGGACAGAGTGATGGAGCCACCAGCGCTAGCGGCTGATCAAACTGCATATTTTATATTTTTTAATGCTATGGAATTGCAATGTTTTTTTGCCCTATTTTTAGCAATATTTAAGGATCCTTTTGAGAATTCTTAAGAGGGCTTTTTGAGAGGAGTTTCTTGGGTTTCTTGGAGGCTACTCTTAAGAGATTATGGGGAGCAATGAAGGAGGATTCAAGGAGAGCGAAGGCGATTCAAAAAGGCTAATTGCATTATGATGATCATCATGAAGGGAGTATCTTTTATTTTCTTCATGAATTAATTCCTTCTTTCTAGGGTGAAGACGTAGCCCTTTTTTATGAACCTTGTTATTTGGATTATTGATTATTTAATGCAAGCCTGTGTTTTTATTAATGCATTTTATTTCAATCTTTCGCTTTGTGTGATTGCTTGATCACCAATTTCATAAATCTTATTGATTGTCTATGCATGGTTAAGGTGCACACCTAATGCATAACCATGAGCTTCCTTAAATAAGGAAAGTAGAGGGTTAAGGCACACACCTAATACACAACCATTCTTCTTGGTCCATTGATTATAGTGGGTTTTCACCTCAATGATGCTACACACCATAGGTAATTGGAATGAGGAAAAGCGCTTGATTTAAACCTGCACACCAAATAGTAATAATCATATCATAGAAAGAACGAACCCAAGTAAGCATCGAATCCAATATCCAAATAGCAAGAGGGTTCATTAAGTGGTGAAATCTAAACCCTAAACCTTTGCCACTTGCAATCTATCCTATATCATTCTATAGCTTTAGATTTTTGATTATCTTCTTAGTTTATTATTCTTATTAGTTCAAACCAACAATTCATCTTTTCAAAGTTAGTTTTAGTTAGTAACTCAATTTAATTAGATCAGTTGACCATTCTCTATGGGATTGACCCTTGCTCATGCACACTGTACTGCTATACACTCGTACACTTGCAAGGTATTATAATTTAAACTATCAAGTTTTTGGTGCCGTTGTCGTGGAATAGTTCTTAATTGATTTAATAAGATTTAGCTACAAAATATTTTTCTTTGTTGTAGGTTTATTGTATATAGGATTGTTAATTATTTCTTTCTTTCTTTTTGCTGAGCTATGATTGTAATGAAAAAGAATACATGGAAGAATACATGGAGAACTGAGTGGCTCAACAAGTAGAGCAATTGATTAAAGATTTTGCATGCCTTATCATTGGATTATCGCCTTCATGCATTATTTTGAATGATAATGCCAAAAGCTATGAATTAAAGCACATACACTTTGACATGCTTCCTTCTTTTTTTGGTTTTGCTATAGAATATCCTTAAAAATTCACGCATGATTTTTATGCAATTATCCAAACTTTTCTTTGCAGGGTTTAACTGAGGATTAATTGTTCATGAGATGCTTTCCTCACACTTTGAAGGATATAGCCAAAACTTGGTTTATGACATTGGCTCTTGGTTCACTTACTACTTGGGATGAAGTTTACAATAAGTTCATTGGTAAATTCTGTTCTCATGCTAAGACTACAGAACTAAGAGGTAAGATAGCAACTTTTGCTCAATTGGAAGGTGAGGCATTTCATGAAGCTTGGGAAAGATTTAAAATGCTACTAATTCAATGCCTTCACCATCGTATTCCTTTAGAGTTGCTAACTCAATTTTTCTATGATGGATTGACACAACCATGGTAAGCCATGGTTGACAATGTTACAGGTGGAGCCATGAGAGAAAAGACTCCAGAGGAGGCATGTAAACTATATGAGATGCTTGGAGCAAACTCCCAATAGAAAAGTGTTAGAGGTAGGTCTAGAGGAATGCATGAAGTGAACTCTAACATTGAACTTTCTATGCATGTTTCAGAGCTTGCCAAGTAAATAAAGATGATGTGCTTAATGTTGATGAACTAGAAACAACCCATTTCTATTAAGGTATGTTCCATTTGTGGTATTTATAGTCACTCATACAATGTTTGTCCTTCTAGGCAGGGTTTTTTTGATTTTTTAGGATAAGCCAATGCAAGAACTTCTATAACCAACAACCTTGTGATGATCTATGTCCTACTTTAAGAAGTCATCCCAATTTTTCATGGAACAACAATCAAAATCAAATTCAAATTGGAACTTATTTTCAACCAAAGAAGCCTACTCTTGATGAAATGGTGTAGAGTTTTGTCCAAGCAACTGAATCAAGATTCCAGAATATGGAGGCATCCATGTAGATGATGGAGACACAATTGGGTAAGATTTTAGAGGCTATGCAGAGTCACACACTTAGAAAGCCATTGAGTTAGCCTGAGCAAGCTAATGCGATTACAATGTTAAGTGGTGGTAAGGTAATAGATGATAAAGTTGGTGACATGATTAACAATTTCAATATTTTTGCAGATGATGTAGAAGAAGTGAATGCAAGGAGAGCTATGTTCCCAATTCTTAGCCCTCCAGTCAATTACAAGCCACCACCATCTTATGATCCACCTATCCCTTTTCCTGGGCATTTGAGGGAGAACAAAGTTGTTGAAAAACCTCACAATGGCAATGAGCAAATTCTAGCTTTAGATGTTTTCCCACAAGAAAATGTTGGTGAGATGATTGAAAATCTTAATGAAGGCTCAGCAAAGGAGGAGACCAAAGGAAAATCTGAATTAGAGCAATTGCCTCATTCCTTAAGGTATGCATTTGGTTGCAATGAGTTATGCTTTCCAATGATGATTTCCTCTTCTTTTATAGGTATAGAGTAGGACAGGCTCATTCCATTACAAGTCCCTCATGCAAAAATTGATGTCTTCAATAGAATGGAGCAGTGAAATGTGAAGAACTGTTTTAAAATATATGGAGTAGATGGAGTGAAGGAGAAGTTTTCAAGAGAACCCATAAACTCAATTGAAGGAGACAATTCAGAGGATGATGCTTTATTCAATGATATTTTGGGAGCACTACAATTCTATAAGTTTCTTCCCATGCTGACAGAGTCGGAATATAGAAAGGCTAAATTTCAATTCAAAGATGGAATGCCATAGTCAAGCTGAGACTTTAAATAAAGCGCTTCTTGGGAGGCAACCCAAACTTTTTTAGAATTTCTTTCTTTTTGTAGCATTTAGCTTATTTTTTGCTTGTTTTATTTACAATTAAGATAGATTATTTTTAATTTTTGGTTACTGTGTATTACAGAAGGAGGAATTCTGATTTTAGAGGGTTACAGATGCTCTTCCAAGTTTAGAAATGATGCCAAGCTAGCTCTAGAAAAAGAGGATGTGAATGCACTTCATTCAGGGAAGCCCTTGATCTTAAACTTCATTATTTTACATTGAGGACAATATGAAGTTTAATTTTGGGGGTGTTTTGCATTGCATTCAAGTGCATTTAGTTTTGAGCAAGCATTCAAGTGCATTCAGTTTTTTTCAAATTTAGGTATAATTTTGATGAGCTGCACATTTTGAAAACTTAGCGAAGAAAATCCAAAAGCAATTGTGTGTAACATGTTGAAACTAAATAGGATGACTCTCTCTCTTGATAATCATTAATATATGCTGAGTTTTTGAATTACCATTGCACATGATTTAGGAAGGAGAGGCACCACCTTGTAATTCATTGATTCCTATGATAAGTCTTTCTTTTTCATGACTAATGAATATTTTTCATGGACATTATGTCATAATCATGCAAAGTGTATGCAAATTAGCTGACAATATTGTGAATTCATTGACTTATTTTGATTGAAACAAAAACATTAGAACTTGTTTGAGTATACCTCAAGGCGAAATCCTAGACAACATATTTACTTGGAAGTGATCTAGGCATTCTTTGATCAATTTAAGCCTTTCAAGCTAACCTAGTATATTCATGTCACCAGATTCCCCATTGAGCTTGATGAAAGAATGGCACGTGTAAAGCATGTGAAAAATCACCATTCAAATTTTTTTTTTAGCCTCATTATCCAAACCTATTTCACCTAAAAAATCATGTATTACCTATTAAAAGATATATTTTATGGTTATGGTTGTAGATAGGTATGAATGAAGCAAAGCAAGATAAGTTTAGGGGTGTGAAAAATTAAGTATGCCATGATAAAGAAAGAAAACAAGGGACAAAAGAAAAACACGTCAAGTAAAGAAATATGTTTTGAATGGGGGGATCAAATCCCTTGAATTAAAAAGAAAATAAGTTTGGGGTTATGATAATAATATAACCCAGAATTAAGGAAAGATAGAGAAAACCCCAACAAAAGTTAAGAGAGTGAACAATCTTGTGCAAGTTTATTATGCCTCTTACTTTGTTGATCTTTACTTCCTTTCTTTGTTAGCTAAACCATAGGCCCCATTACAAGCTTAGCTAACACCTTTTGATCCAAGTTAATAAGAGTTATCTATATTAGTGGAGACGGATTATGAAAAGCAAGCTTATGATGTGTTTTGTGAAAATCATTAGAATCATTAGCTCACATATTGTAAGTTGACAAGTATGCATGGAGCTTAAGAGTGACATAGCACACACATTCACAATTTCCACTTCATGAGAGGATTGATGAAGTATGAGTTTCCTGTAATTGCTTTGGAAGTGTCTTAAATAAATTCTGAATTATGTGTACATGTGTAATTTATCTGGCATGTGTTTGATTATTCAAGAGAGAGGTTATTCTAATTGTTTCACTAGTTTGGTTGCTAATTTTACTTGAGAATAAGCAAGGTTTTAGTTTGGGGGTATTTGATGAGTGAATTTCATTTACTTATATTTTGTATTTTCAAGCTTAATTCCATGCAATCTTTGATTAGTTTTATGTCAATTTCATATGTTTTTGTTATGTGTTTAGGTTAGTGGAAGAGTGGAGAAAAGGAGAGAAAGTAAGCAAATAAGAGTAGCAAAGCAATGAAGGAAGGCAAACACAACAGTAAGGGAGCAAAGCTAAAGATACAAAGGAGCAGAATGGACAGCATGGTAACACCATTTGTGCCAATATGGCACCGCTGATGCCAGCAGCTGATCAAACCATAGATTTTATATTTTTAAATGCTATGGAATTGCTACATTTTTTAGTCCTCTTTTTAGCACTATTTAAGGATCCTTTTGAGAATTCTTAAGAGGGCTTTTTGAGAGGAGCTTTTAGGGTTTCTTGGAGGCTACTCTTAGGAGATTTTAGGGAGCAACGAAGGAGGATTCAAGGAGAGCAAAGGCGATTCAAGAAGGCTAATTGTAGTATAATGATCATCATGAAGGGAGTATCTTTTATTTTCTTCATGAACTAATTCCTTCTTTCAAGGGTGAAGATGTAGCCCTTTTTGATGAACCATATTATTTGGATTATTAATTGTTTAATACAAGTCTGTGTTTTTATTCATAGATTTTATTTCAATCTTTTGATTTATGTGATTACTTGATTACTAGTTTTATAAATCTTATTGATAGTCTATGTAGGGTTAAGGCGTTTACCTAATGCACAACCATTCTACTTGGTTCATAGTTCTTGATCATAATTGGTTTTCATCTCGATTATGCTACACACCATAGGTAATTGGAATAAGTGAAAGTGCTTGATTTAAACTTGCACACCAAACAGTAATAATCATATAATAGAAAGAACGAACCCAAGCAAGCATTGAATATAATATCCAAATAGCAAGAGAAGTCATTAAGTAGGGAAATCTAAACCCTAGATGTTTGCCACTTGCAATCTATCCTATATTAATCGATAGTTTTAGATTTTTGATTATCCTTTTAGTTTATTATTTTTATTAGTTCAAATAATAATCCATCTTTTCAAAGTTAGTTTTAATTAGTCACACAATTTAATTAAATCAGTTGACCATTCTCTATGGGATCGACCCTTGCTCACGCACACCGTACCATTATGCACTCGTGCACTTGCAAGGTATTATAATTTGAACCATTAGTGTTGGAAGTGAAACCCAAGAAGAGCAATATTGATTATCAGAGTGTGTCTCATAATCAATTTACTAAGTTGTATTCATGCCCACTTGAGTTGAAATCAAGAAGAGTGCATTGGCACTAAGTGTTGTACTCCCCTTGAGCTAGAATAAAAAAGAGTGCATTGGCACTAAGTGTTATATGCCCCTTATAGATGGAATCTAAAAGTGTGCGGTTACACTAAGTTGTATTCACTACTAAAATAGTAAAACCCAAGACACTAAGAAAAGTGCTTGGAAGAGTGGAGTAGAGAAGGTATCCCTAACCACTATGAAAATCCATGTCTATTATCTGATTATTTGATTGCTTGCATTATCTACTTCGCTAAACTACAAAGAAGGTTTTAATCAAAAAAAGTGTTCTCATAGAATTTTTATTTACCCAATTAACCTCTTCCCTCTTGGGTTATGCCTCACCAAAGGGACCAACAAGTGGTATTAGAGCAGGCTACAAAAATAATTATAAAAATTCAATGGCAAACCATTCATTCTCTTCTCATGTATTTGTCGAAGGGCAATCCTCAACACAGCCACTCCTATTTGATGGCACAAATTTTACCTATTGGAAATTAAGGATGAAACAGTTCATAACAGCTAGTGATATGAAATCATAGAAGGCCATGACAGTGGAAATAACTCCCAACAACTAACATTAAGGTTTAAGCCAAAGATGATAGAACCAATGTCTAAAATAATGCAAAGGCAGTGAACTCATTATTTTGTACCTTGTCGATAGCCAAGTTTGACAGAGTTTCATCATGCACCACAACTAAGACATTTGTGATAAGTTACTGTTTATATATGAAGGTTCCTCCTAAGTTAAGAGAACTAGGAAGAACGTTCTCATAGGAGAGTTAGAGAATTTTATAACGAAAGAAGAAAAAAGTATCTTTGAGATGTATTTTAGATTCTCTAAAATTATTAATTTTGTTAAAGTCCTAGGGAGAGAAATCTCTAATTTTGAATAGGTTATAAGATTTTAAGAGCACTCCTTGAATCGTGGAATCAGAAAATTACTACTATTTAAGAAGCCAAGGACTTCAACACACTAAAAGTTAATGATTTAATTAGTTCACTAATGTCCCATGAACTGGTTAACAGCAAGAGAGAGGAGCCTATCAAATAGATCAAAAACATGGCTTGAAAAGTAGCAAAGGAGAGCAACAACAAATCAACTTCTCAAACAAAAGATGAAGTTTCCATGCTTGCTAGAAATTTTAGAAAGTTTATGAAAAGCAACAAAGCAAGTGCTTCAAGAAGACAAGCTAGAAATGATGAGAAGAAGAAGAGAGAAAGAAGAAAAAATTTGCCAAAGTGCTATAAATGTGGAGAATTGGACATGATTGTAATATGTCCAAATGAAGAAAGAGTAGACTTTAACAAAAATGAATATAGGAGAGAAAAATATAGAAAAGAGAAGCAATTCAGAAGACCATCAAAGAACAAATCAAGAGGCATGTTCATCAATGAAGATGAGTCCTCAAGAACAAGTGCAAGTGAAAGAGAGGACAAGGAAATAGGTAACATGGCAAGAATATGTTACATGGCTCACATTGAGAATGAATCCTCAAGCCACAACTCCACTAAGGATCAACTAGAAAAGAGAAATAACAACATGGAGGTTGAGGTAAACTCTTATTATTCCTATAGTTCTGTTTGTTCAAGCTCCACCAATGAATGTAGTAAATGCAATGAGCTGGATGAGTTGCAGCAATCATATGACTATCTCTTCACTGAATTTGAGACACTGGAACAAAAATGCATTCAGAAAAAGAGACATTTTTTGCCACTATTAAAGTAAATTTTATACTAGCTAAAAGGAACTATAACACTTGGGGGCATTAAAAGTGAGATAATATTTGGAATTTTTGATAAATCATCATTTGGGGAGAATGTATATGAATGCTTAATGAATTAAGTGGGGAAACCATGGCAAAAAGGTATGAGAAGTAAAGAAACTAATTGGAGAAGGTATAAAATATAGAAATTTATAAAGTTGTGGTGAGTTTATTATGGTGATTAAATGAGATGATTATAGGGGAATTATTATGCATTTTAATGTTATACATATAAGGAGTAATCATGGTAAAAATGCATGAGAAAACGGATTGTAAAATGGGGGAGAAAATTTTGTCAAACATGGAGCAGCGAATCTACACTGTGGCACCCAAATTTGGCACCTCAATGCCATTTTGTGAGGGCGGAGGTGGAAAGGGTAGCAGAAATTTGCACCATGTTGTAAGAAAGTTGCACCATGGCACCATTTTGCAATGAAGACATCAAGGCAGAAATTATGGGCCGTGGTACCCATGCCGTGGTGTGGCGGAGCATGGGTAAAAGCCTGATTTTAAGGCTTTTTTAGCCTTTTGGGACCATTTTTCTTCTTCCCCTTTTGCTAACATGCCCTAGCCAGAAAAATTCATCCCTTCTATGCCCCATTTTACATCATTTTCATGAGAACATCATTGAGATTATATATGAGAGTAAGGATTCTAGCTTCTACACCCAACTTTTGTCATTTTGGATAGTGGAAAATGATGGAAAGATGAGTTTTGCTACATGTGGTGAAGATCTTGGATAATTTGAGTGGGATTCTTGCTTAAGGATGGTAGCCATGTCTAAAACTAAAGGAAATATGCTTTTCCCTATTCAATTTTATGATTTTTCAATTCTAGGGTTTATACCAAATTTGTGAATAGCGATTTTGGGAAAAATGATGAATGTTTATTATTGAATTCATGAGGAAAACAAGTAAAGCATGCCCTATGATGATTTTGGCATGATTTAGGATTGAAAACTTATGATTATGCATTAAACCCATCCGTGAACAGTAACCCTAGGGGTAAATTTGGTATGAAATTGGGTAAATTGATAAGGAAATTTGATTAATAACTTGATTACAATGGTTGACTCATAATTTAGAATTGATAAAATGTGATTATGCATGAGTTGTTGTGGTAAATAGTCACTTATGAATAGTAAACAATGGGGATTTTGCATAAAATTGTAATTATGCTTGGTGTAATTGAGTTATAAGCATAATGAGCATGTTATTAAAGTATATTTGATGTTGAAAATGCTATGGATCCATGATGTATACTTGGGAGTGATTTCTCATGTTAGAGAATAACTTGAAATTAATACATGCCTGTGAGGCATTGGATCACCTGTCTATTTTGAATTGTCAAGTATTTACATACATGAGGGTGGATATGGATTTCCTTATTTAACCATGTTGAATCATTAAGAAGTAAATGATACTTATAACTTGTATGATAAAATGCTTCTATGAGAATGGCTATGGGAGTAACTAGGCATAAAGCAACCTAAGATTGATAATGAAAGGGGTATTAATGTAATGTATGAAATACATGACTTATATGACTAGGGAAATAATTAACAATGAATGAAGATTTGATAAACTTGTTGATTGGAATTGTGTGAAAGGAGTAATTGTTTGGCTTGATATACATTAGTGAAATTGTCTTATAAATGATAGGATTGTTGCTTAGTATAGGATCATCTGAGAAGGATGAAAAGTCATGGAGCTGGAGGAGTGTATGGTGATTTTTAGTAATTATGTAGGCCCTCTTTCGAATATATTGCCAAAAGGGAATAGTAATTATCCCCTTGATTGCATTTATGTATTTATGAGCATGTATGACATATGTATTGATGGGGATTTTTGATATCCCATAAATCTCAGTTTTGTTATAAACATATATGATGTGTAGATTGTTGAGAATAGTTTATGTCTCAAAATCTAGTTGTTATTGCATAAGCCTATTGGGGATAGAGAATATCCCATTTATGCAAGGATTAAATAATGCATGTATTAGTGGAATGGTAAGCTTCCCATTGTAGAAAAAGATGATAGGGTATGTTGATGCCGGTATGGCATAAATTGATATGTGGTACCCGAATGACATAGATATGATAGTACAAATATGAGAGGTCACAGATATGATATGCCCAGAGTGGCTTAGATATCAAGTGCCTAAAGGGCACAATTGAGATATTAGTTTGAATAGTGTTCATATGTTGTGCCAAAACGACACTATTTTGATATGAATTACCTGCATGTCTCATGATATATTAGATCATATGATTATGAATATGTTATTATTTTATTATTGCTTTCCATTATGTCTACTTATTGAGTTTGCTCGGACTCACCCTAGTTTATTAAAATTTTTAGTGGATAGGTGAAACAATGGAGCTCAAGTTCAAAGTTAGAAGGTTTT
Source organism: Pouteria campechiana (assembly GCA_036873735.1). Taxonomy (NCBI): domain Eukaryota; kingdom Viridiplantae; phylum Streptophyta; class Magnoliopsida; order Ericales; family Sapotaceae; genus Pouteria; species Pouteria campechiana. Next base: position 12,136 of record JAYJMB010000320.1, read on the forward strand.
TAATGTATTTTAAATGATGATGAAATTGTAAATTCATGTGGTTTGATGATGATGTAATAGTCGTGTACAAATTTATTGTAACAGTATGTTATTGTGATAGATTATGAACTTTGTACTGACCTAGTATGCCATTTGACATCATGATATGATTTAAGTGCTGGGCCACGATGTGGGTTTTTGATTTATAATTTATTGTAATTGTTTAATTATGATTTATAGTTGTTAATTTTCTATGATTAATAAATGCATGCATAGGTTGAAACCTTTAAAATACAGGGTAGACTCTGCAAAAATTTTGGTAAAGATTTTCCTTACAAATAGAGAAATTGTAGGGAAGTGGTGAAATGCATAGGCCTGAGGGTGGGGCTTGACAGGAACCTGTCTTTGCAAAAAGAAGCTAACAATTTAAAGAAAGAGATAGAAATATTAAATAGCATATTAATCAAATTCTCCAACCCAAGAGAATCAGTAATCAAGTTTCTATGAATGACTAGACAAAAAATTAAAAAGTGACTTTGATGTGAAGGTTCTAGTGGTGATGAGCCACAAAAAAAAAGAAAATTCAATGGTGGACCAAGGATATGAACCTTACTAAAGAGAGAAGAAACTATCCTTAGATTAGGAGATTCATAGGTCACTCTTGGGTAAGAAAACCAGAAACATATCAAGCACCAAATAGGACCTCTAGTAGATGTCAGTCCCACAACAAGGAAGGATACAGAGTATATGTGATGGTTCAAATTATAATTCCTCGCAAGTATACGGATGTATAGCAATATAGTGTGCAATGCAAGGGTCGATCCCACAAATACGGTCAAACCAACTTAATTAATTTTAGTTACTGAATTATCCTAACCTTGAAAGAATATATTTATAACTAAATAAATATGAAATAATGTTTGGTATAATTTTAGAATTTCAGAAACTTAATTAAATGTAGGTAAATCAATGACTAAAAATAATGCAGGGAGATTAGCAAGATGCAAAAGTCTAGGGATCCAATTTAACTAAAAGATGATACCCCTTTGCATATGGAATGTTGGATTCAATGCCTCACTTGGGTTCATTTTTTCAAAGTTAAGATTATTACCATTAGGTGTGTGGGTTTAAATCAAGTATTTTCACTCATTCCAATTACCTATGATGTGTAGCATAATTGAGGTGAAAACCCATTAAGCTCAAGAACATAAGAACCAAAATAGTATGGTTTAGCATATGGTGTCTACCTGAACTATCTATCCTTCTCATTCAAGGGAGCTCATGGTTTAGCATATGGTGTCTACCTTAACCACGCTTAGATAATCAATTTAACTCATAATATTAGTGATCAAGTAATAAAATAAATTAAATTATAGCAAACAACATCATGAATGAAACAAGATCATATAGTCATTAATAACACATAATAAGGAGTATTAAAAAGGGTTACATATTCACCCTAGAAAGAGAAACTAGTTCATGAAAGAAAAAGAAGAAGGAACTCCCTTCATAAACATGGAAGTTTTTTAAACTTGATCTCCTCTCTTGCTCCCTTGCTTCTCTTCTCTTGCAAAACTCTCTTTCCCCTTGCCTCCAAAAAAACCCTCAAAATGGAATTGAAAAGTTCTCCCAAAAAACCCTAACTTTCTCCTTAAAAACCCCCAGCTACCCTCATCTATGCCTCTCTATGCACTTAGCATAAAATACATAAAAAATTAGGGCCACCGCTGGTGCCAGTGGCTCCGGCATGCTATCTAGTCAGAGATGCTCACACTGTTTTGGCCATAACTTCCTTGTATGAACTAAGAATTATATAATTCATTTTTCATTAGATAGATAATTTCAAGGGATACAACTTTCATGTTGGTCACTTTATCTGATTCATCCATCTTATATAATTTCCTAAAAGTGACACCTTTTGTCATCCAAAATTTATGTCAATTGAATTAAAGTCTAAGATAGTTGTAGTGTTTTACCATAACTTCCAGGTTTTAAATCCAAATCCTATGATTCTTGATTTTTTAGATAGATAACATGAAGGGATAAAACTTATATGTTAAACACTTGAGCTGAATATGTCTCAATTGGTACCAGAAGTTGTGTCAAAGTAGAGATTTATTTTCAGATTCGGCTTCTTTAACTTGTAATCTTCATTTTTCAACAACTTGTTTATTATCAAAACTCCATTGCTTTGCTCCTTTCTTCACCTCAATGTATTCTATAATTTATTTCATTTATTACACTTAATTATCTGCAAATAAACATACTAAATCACTATAGAATTTAATAACCAAATTAACTATAGATTTATTGTAATCCACTACATTTATATCAAAAGAGGATCCAAAATATATGTGAATTTAGATAATAAAACACTGTCTATTATGAGCTCATCAAATACCCCCAAACTTAGCTTTTGATCATCCTTGAGCAAAATAGAAAATTGAACTCATGAATCAGTTAGGATAATCTCTCTCAATCAATCAGTATCATGCCAAACAAATTACACATCTACATATAATTCAAAAATCATTTAAGACACTTACCAAGTAATCCCATGAAATTCATGCTACATCAAACCTTTCATAAAGTAAAAATTTGTGTGTGTAATGTCAATTTAATGCTACATGCATGCTTTTTAGTCAACAATGTGCAAACTAGTGATTCTAATAATCTTCATAAAATACCCTATAAGCTTGCTTTTCATAATCCCTCTCCACAAATGTAGACGACTCTGTTCACTTAGATCAATAGGTCTTTGTTAAGCTTGTAATTGGGCCTTGGGTTTAGCTAACAAAGAAAAGAAAGAAGGATTCATAAGGTAAGAGATCATAACTGAATTTTCTATGAATGTTTATTCTCTTAACTTTTTATTTGCTCTTCTCATTCTTTTCATGGCTTGTATTACTACCACATTTCGAAACCTATTGCCTATTGAGTTAATTGGGATGTGATCCCCCCAATTGAAAGAGGAATCCTTACTAATTCTTTCCTTTTTGTATCTTGTCTTTTCCTTTTGATATTTTTCTTTTAAATTCCCCCAAAATTATCTTATTTTGCTTCACTTATACCTCTCATACAACCATGAGCGTAGAATATGTCTCTTAATAGGTCAAACATGTTTTTTCAAGCTAAAAAGGATTTGATGATGAGGCTAAAAAAAGAAATGTTGAATGGTGGTTTTTCACATGCTTTGCATATGCCATTCTCTTATAAGGCTCAATGGGGACACTAGTGACATGAATGTACTAGGTCAGCTCGAAAGGGTCAAACTAATCAAAGAATGCCAAAATCACTTCCAAGTAAACATGTTATCTTGGATTTTGCCTAGAGGGATAATCAAACAAGTTCAAGCATGCTCATATCAATCAAAATATGTCACCAAATTCACAACATCATCACTATCCACATGCACTTTGCATGATCATAACATAGTCTGCTTAATGAAATTATCATCAATCGTGATATAGAAAGACTTATTATAAGAATCATTAAATCACAAGATAGCATCGATCTGTCATTCTAAATCATATGCAATGTTAATAAAAAACTTAAATTATGTTATTGATCATCAAGAGAGAATCCATCATATTTAATTCTAAATAGGATTTTCTTTAACTAGGTTATCAAAAAGTGAAGCCCATCAAAATTATACCTAAATCAAAAAATTTTGCCCAAAAACTGAATACACTTGAACGCAAATCCTTTGCCCAAAAATTGAATAAACTTGAATACAATGCAAAACACCCACCAACTAAAACTTCACATTCTCCTCAATGTGAAATAATGAAAGAAGTTTAAGATTAAGGGCTTCCCTGAATGAAGTGCATTCATATCCTCTTCTTCTTGAGCTGACTTGGTATCATTTTAACACATTGAAGAGCATTTGCAATTCTCTAAAATCGAAATTCCTCCTTCTACAATAGAAATATCATACCACTAATTAAAGAAAATACTAAACTAAATGCTAAGAAAATAAAGAAAGTTTAGGAAAAACTTGGGTTGCCTCCCAAGAAGCACTTGATTTAAGTTTCAGCTTGACTATGGCCTTCCATCTTTGAAATGGAATTTTGCTTTTTCTATATTTTGGTTATTTGAAACTTGGTAGTAGCTTGGAAAATGTCGGTGCTCCCAAAACATTATTGAATGATGCAGTATCTTCTAATTCATCTCCTTCAACTATGTTTACAGGCTCTCCTAAAAACTCCTCCATTATTCCATCCACTCCTTCATCTTGAGGTCATTCTTATTCTCATTGGACAACTCCATCTCCTTGAAAATATCTAACTTCACAGTATGATCTTTGAATTGCATGAGTGTGTCCTCCTCCGTACCTATAAAAGAAGAAGAAACAATCACTGGAAAGCATGAATCACTGCCTATAGATGCATATCTTAAAGAATGAGGCAATTTCTCCAGTCCAAATTTTTCTTTAATCCCCTCCTTTTTTGAGCCTTCATTAGAATTTTCAATCATCTCACAAGCTTTTTCTTGTGGGAAAACATCTAATGCAAGAATTTGTTCATTGCCATCACAAGGTTTTTTCAATAACTTTGTTTAGCTCCAAACACCCAGGAAATGAGATAGGTGGATCATAAGGTGGTTGTGGCTTGTAATCGAGGGGAGGGTTAAAAATTGGAAAGATATCTCTCTTTGCATTCACCTCCTCCTCATCAACTACAAAGATATTGGAATCATTAATCACATCCCCAACTTTATCATGTATTACCTTACCACCTCCCAATGTTGTAATTGATTTCACTTGCTTAGGTTGACTTGATAACTTTCTAGATGTGTGAATTTGTACAGCCTCTGCAATTTGCCTCAACTGAGTCTCTATCGTCTTCATGGATGCCTTCCTATTTTGGAATCTTACTTTAATATTTTGGAACCTTGTTTCATTATTTTGGAACTGAGTCTAGGTTTCCTAGATAAAACTCTGCAATGTTTCTTCAAGAATAGGCTTCTTTGATTGAAAACACGTTCCAGATTGAATCTGATTTGGATTATTGTTCCATGAAAAGTTGGAATGAGTTCTTCAACCAGGATATGGATTATTAAGGGGTGGTTGGTTGTAGAAATTTAATGCATTTGCTTGTCCTAAATATTTTGTAAAACTCTACCTAGGGGGACAAGCATTGTATGAATGACTAGAAATACCACAAATAGAACATACCTTAGCAATAATTGGTTGTTTCTGGTTCATCACCTTGGAGTATATCATATTCATTTGCTCAACAAGCTCCAACATCTACATAGAAAGCTCAATGTTAGAATTTAATTCATACATTCCTGTAGACTTACCTCTAACATTCATCTATTGTGAGTTTGCTCCAAGCTTCTCATATAGTTCATATGCCTCCTCCGAGGTCATTTTTCCCATCTATTCTTCTTCCTTGCAATCACGGCTCAACAAAAAGAGACAAAGAAATAATTAAAAATCTTTAATTCAATAAACCTAAAATAAGAAAAAATAAAAATTATAACGAAATTAATCAAATCAATTTGGAATCATTCTCCGGCAATGACGTTAAAAACTTGAGGATTCAAATTATAGTTCCTCGCAAGTATACGGACGTATAGCAATATAGTGTGTAATGCAAGAGTCGATCCCATCGAGAATGGTCAAACCAATTTAATTAATTTTAGCTAAACTATCCTAACCATAAATGTAATGCCCCACTCTCCTAGAGCCATTACTTCATTTTACACCATTTTAAATCCACATGATCATACCATTATTTTCCCAACTCCAGGGTGGGTTGCTTTGGTATATTTTTTTTGACCTAATCTCCATAGAAAATAGAGCAATTTCCCTTGAAAATAGGGTTGCCCACCTAGGTACAACCATTCATTACATATTATGATACATTTTTTTATTATAATTCATAAAAGTAAAAATTATACACTCCAATATTTCTCTAGTCATCCCCACAATATCCTTATAACTCCATAGGCTCCCCCAGGACCGTGGCTGCATCATGATGACAATGAATCCACCACACCACCATACAATTTTCATTCCAAATATACCATACACCTCACACTGCAATATTACATTGATAT